>JAVTVY010025548.1:0-100132 GCA_036873755.1 Hanleya hanleyi
GGGGTGGTCGGTCAGCTTGGTAACGAAAACGTAACATTGGTCACACTCTCCACTGTCCACTTGGTGTTGGGGCGTTGTTGTTGGGCCCATTCCAAGGGATCCACGGTGTCCAGTTTCTCCAGCATTGCCTGTAGCGACGCCCGGTTAATGATGGTAAACGGTTGGTCAAATACCCGGATGTTACTGCTCGGGTAAAAATATCGGGTTGCTTGGTTTGTGTCCTTATGCTGCAGCACATAACCAAACGCCAGATTCAACTTGAAGGCCGTAGTTTGATCGTTGAAGATGGCTTTCACGTAGCTGCGTAGGCGGGTGAGGTTGGTCAGTCGGAAATTGTAGATATCTTGAATGGGGCGATGACGGTAGAAACAGTGCCGGATCATGTGCCAATGGCGCCGATAGATGTCACTCACTGGATGGTGCTCGTGTAACAGATCGCTAGGAACATGTATGGGTTCGTCCACGAAGTGTACTTTGCTCTCCTCGTCGTGCAAAATCTGGCCCAATGTCTTGTCGTCGGAATTTGACTGTTGAATTAGGGCGACATCATCATCTTCAACCCTCGTGCGATGGGTGGGAGTTCCCGCTTTCTCGATACTGGTGTCTACGGACTCTTCTACCCGCAGACGTGGCTGCAGAACAGGGTGTCGTGTGCGTTGGTGTCGCAGCAACTGACTGGTCAGTTTGAAAATCCGACCACATTCTTCGCATGGACGCTTGGGTACTTCATGGCGTGCACGTGTGTGGCGCTGTAAATGATCTGGGCGTTGAAACGACAGTGTACATATCGTACAGCTATGCCGGGCGGTTCCTTCGTGCTTGGTACCCTCATGGCGGCGCAAGTCGTGCAGACGAGTGAATGCTTTCGAGCACGTAGTACAAGTGAACATCTTGGTGGTTGACAGAGTGTCTGACGAAACGACCAGGCCGCTTCCCTTTTATAGCACGCTAGCTGGTGACCTATTTTTAGCAGAGTCAAACGAACCCCCACAAACAGGTCAGTACCATCTCCTTTCCTTCAATTCACATCGAAAGTGACGTCATACCCCAACATGTCTAAACATGATCCGACAACATGAAAAGGATGCAGGTCAAGTGCACTCAATGACCTGGTGTACACACGACCTTATATGACCACTCACTCACTCATGTGTGTGTGTGTGTGTGTGTGTGTGTGTGTGTCTGTCTGTTTACCTGTGTACGCCACCACCAACGCCACCACCGGACGTCAACGCCCGGTGGTGGCGTTGGTGGTGGTGGTTGAATCGACCGGCGGCGGTAGGGAAGGTTTCACCACTGGTGGGAAACCTTTGCGCGCCGGGGTCAAAGGTCAGTTCCGGCCACCACCACCACCACCACCACCACCACCGGGCGTTGACGCCCGGTGGTGGCGTTGGTGGTGGCGTTGGTGGCGTTGGTGGCGTTGATGGTGGCGTTGGTGGTGGTGTTGGTGGTGTGCGGGGGTGGTGTTGGTGGAGTCGGTGGTAGTGTGTGTGTGGTGGTGGTAGAGTCTTTAAATATAGGAATGAACATGTGTCCATCATCAGTCCATATGTATTGGTCACACACACACATGCATGCACACACACACAGACACATACACACAGACGCAGACACACAGGTAAACAGACACACACACACACACACACACACACACACACACATGAGTGAGTGAGTGGTCATATAAGGTCGTGTGTACACCAGGTCATTGAGTGCACTTGACCTGCATCCTTTTCATGTTGTCGGATCATGTTTAGACATGTTGGGGTATGACGTCACTTTCAATGTGAATTGAAGGAAAGGAGATGGTACTGACCTGTTTGTGGGGGTTCGTTTGACTGTACTAAAAATAGGTCACCAGCTAGCGTGCTATAAAAGGGAAGCGGCCTGGTCGTTTCGTCAGACACTCTGTCAACCACCAAGATGTTCACTTGTACTACGTGCTCGAAAGCATTCACTCGTCTGCACGACTTGCGCCGCCATGAGGCTACCAAGCACGAAGGAACCGCCCGGCATAGCTGTACGATATGTACACTGTCGTTTCAGCGCCCACATCATTTACAGCGCCATACACGTGCACGCCATGAAGTACCCAAGCGTCCATGCGAAGAATGTGGTCGGATTTTCAAACTGACCAATCAGTTGCTGCGACACCAACGCACACGACACCCTGTTCTGCAGTCACGTCTGCAGGTAGAAGAGTCCGTAGGCACCAGTATCGAGAAAGCGGGAACTCCCACCCATCGCACGAGGGTTGAAGATGATGATGTCGCCCTAATTCAACAGTCAAATTCCGACGACAAGACATTGGGCCAGATTTTGCATGACGAGGAGAGCAAGTACACTTCGTGGACGAACCCATACATGTTCCTAGCGATCTGTTACACGAACACCATCCAGTGAGTGACATCTATCGGCGCCATTGGCACATGATCCGGCACTGTTCCTACCGTCATCGCCCCATTCAAGATATCTACAATTTCCGACTGACCAACCTCACCCGCCTACACAGCTACGTAAAAGCCATCTTCAACGATCAAACTACGGCCTTCAAGTTGAATCTGGCGTTTGGTTATGTGCTGCAGCATAAGGACACAGACCAAGCAGCCCGATATTTTTACCCGAGCAGTAACATCCGGGTATTTGACCAACCGTTTACCATCATTAACCGGGCGTCGCTAGAGACGATGCTGGAGAACCTGGCCACCGTGGATCCCTTCGAATGGGCCCAACAACAACGCCCCAACACCAAGTGGATAGTGGAGAGGGTAACCAATGTTACGTTTTTCGTTACCAAGCTGACCGACCACCCCCATCGGCTGAATGCGTCACTCATGCACTGATGAATACCATAACATGCCGTACATACTCAATATGTCTACATGTTGATCGTTGACGTTACGGAGATGACCGAAGAGACACGGAGGTTACCGAAGATGTCACGGCTCGGCCCTCGACTTGGAGATAGTTGAACTGAGTGTGCTAAAAATAGATCACCAGCTAGCGTTCTATAAAAGGGAAGCGGCCTGGCTGTTTCATCAGACACTCTGTCACCCACCAAGATGTTCACTTGCACAACTTGCCAGAAGCTGTTTACTCGTCTAGATAATTTACGACGCCACGAGGCTTCCACACACAACAATGCTCGGTATACTTGTACAACCTGCGCACGGTCATTCAATCGGGAGGAACATTTACTGTGCCACGAACGCTCATTCCACGAGGGCGCGACGGAACAATGTAACGGTTGTGGTCAACTCTTCAAACGACGCAGTCAGTTGCTGCGACACCAACGGTTGATTCATGCCCCGGTACCATGGCATGTGCGACAACTTCCTATTGAAGAGGAGCCGCGGAAGGTCAGACCTAGTGAAGATGAGCCCGGGGAGACGAATGCCACTGGTGATGCGATGAAGGAGAGCCCGTCTATACCCACAGTTCAGAAGAGCCTGGATATCCAGCCGGACCCCACCGTTACGGTTTCGAGTCATATGCCTGATAACATCGAACATTTTCTGCACGAGCCCATAAATGTTCCTAGCGATGTCTTACAGGGCACCCATCCAGTGAGTGACATCTATCGGCGCCATTGGACCATGATACGGCACTGTTTCCACCGTCATCGCCCTATTCAAGATATCTACAATTTTCGACTGACCGACCTCGCCCGTCTACGCAGCTACGTGGAAGCCATCTTCAATGACCAAGCAACGTCCTTCAAATTAAATCTGGCGTTTGGTTATGTGCTGCAACATAAGGAGACAGATCAAGTCCGATACTTTTACCCGAGCAGTAACATCCGGGTATTTGACCAACCGTTTACCATCATTAACCGGGCGTCGCTAGAGACGATGCTGGAGAACCTGGCCAACGTGGATCCCTTGGAATGGGCCCAACAGCAACGCCCCAACACCAAGTGGAAAGTGGAGAGGGTAACCAATGTTACGTTCTTCGTGACCAAGCTGACCGACCAACCCATCGGATGAATGTATTCACCCAGGCACTGATAGATTCTCAGAATGCGCAAACAACTATCTGAGGATATGTTGCCTCAACGGTATCCTGGCCTGACCGACGGTGATTAGAATAAACGGTTCAGAGCGAAGATGGAACTTTCTGAAATGGAGACTTCTGATTGGACAAGAATACATCTAACGGACAGGAACGAATATAAAACATGCAAATGGTGGCCTCAAGAATCTTCTTGAATTGTACATATACCCAACGCGGCTCCCCCAGCGTGGGTATGATGTAACATTGGGGAGAATAAACTATATGAAAAAAACTTCTTGTTGTTGTTCTCTCATGTGTCATCCGTGTTGCTGTTGTTGTTCTCTCTCCGGTCTATATCATAGTGTTATGTTAGAGTGTTAAAGCGTAACGACGGGCGTCGAGGGCGTCACTGCATTTCGAAGAATTAGTGACAATTCCATGGAATATCAGAGCTTCTGCGCTATTTCACCAGGGCGTTGAAGCATTAAGAATGGCTTTGGTGGGCGTTACTACAAGATGACACCTCACACGACGCATTCGCACCGCGGATGGTCCATCTCTACACCAAATAACATCCTTCACTGCTAAAAAATGCCCACTTTCGCTACTACTCGTACTGATGACGTCACCAATGACGCCACAGATGCTGTGGATATCCCTCAACTCGAATGTACACCCCGAGAGCTACAACATGACACCTCTCAGGACGCATTCGGACCAAGGATGGTTCCTCTCTACTCCGAATACCTTCCTTCACTGCCCCAAAATGTCCACTTTCGCTACTACTCCTACTGATGACGTCAACAATGACGTCACAGATGCTTCGGACATGCCTCAACTCGGAATGTACACCTCGAGAGCTACAAAATGACACCTCACACTACGCATTCGGACTAAGGATAGTCCCTCTCTACACCAAACTCACCCCCACGCACCCACAAAATGTCCACTTTCGCTACTACTCGTACCGATGACGTCATCAATGACGCCACAGATGACGCGGACATCCCTCAAATCGGAATGTACACCCCGAGAACTACAAGATGACACCTTCCAGGACGCATTCGAACCGTGAATAGCCCCTCTCGACCCCAAATACCTTCATGTACTGCCCGAAAATGTCCACTTTCGCTACTACTCGTACCGATGACGTCACCGATGACGTCACAGATGACGCGGACACCCCTCAAATCGGAATGTACACCCCGAGAGCAACAAAATGACACCTCACACGATGCATTCGGACCAAGGATGGTCCCTCTCTACCCCAAACACCTTCATGTACTGCCCCAAAATGGCCACTTTACTTACTACAACCAACTGCGCATGCGTAGATTGACGCGACTTGCATTCAAAAACACGCCATTCTGACTCTACCCCACACAAGCTTCATTTTGACACCCTCCACGACCCATTCGAACCAAGGATGGTGCCTCTCTACCCCAAACACACCCCTACATAGCACCCAAAATACCCCCTTTCGCTACTACTCGTACTGATGACGTCACCGATGATGTCACAGATGACGCGGACATCCCTTAAATCGGAATGTACACCCCGAGAACTACAAGATGACACCTTCCAGGACGCATTCGAACCGTGAATAGCCCATCTCGACCCAAATACCTTCATGTACTGCCCGAAAATGGCCACTTTCGCTACTACTCGTACCGATGACGTCACCGGTGACGTCACAGATGACGCGAACATCCCTCAAATCGGAATGTACACCCCGAGAACTACAAGATGACACCTTCCAGGACGCATTCGAACCGTGAATAGCCCATCTCGACCCCAAACACACCCCTACATAGCACCCAAAATGCCTGTTTTCTATACTACGGGCCAGGCTGCGCATGCGCAGACTATTGAACACGGACGAACCATTAGTGCAGTCAAGTGCTCCTCCACGAGAGCTTCAAAATAAGACCTCACTCGACCCCATTGGACCATTAGGGACTCACCTAGACTCCAACATGTCCACCCCGTATGGGCCTATACACCCATAGCCATGCAGTATAGGCCTATGGGGATGATTCTACAGAATGTGACCCATTTCGTGTCCCAAGATATCAAGAGAAATAAAACAAATTTTCTTTGAAATTTTCCGTTAGGTTTTTGCACCTAAATTGATTGCAAGTTAGTGTACATACACATTTCAGTCCGTTTTTGTCAAAATTGTTACATTTTGTAACTCGTATTTCGATCGGTTTACTTGCAATACCCACTAAATCGCTTGTCCCAAGCTAATTCTCACCGATTTCGTAAGCAGTATGCACTATTTTAATTAGCAATAATCGCCGACAGATTGGATATTTAATGATGGAAATTGGTTGAAATTTAATGATTTGTTGCAAAAATTGCAGAAGGCGTAGTGAAATTTGAACTGTTTTTCGATTTTCTAATTGTCCCCCAAAACGTGTCTTTACCGTCACGATAGATTTGTGAAGTGTGTGCGAGGAAGGGACAGAACTTTTCCTCATGATCACGTGGCCTTTTAGCAGACGACCATATCGAAATTCGGAGAGGAAGGCGGTTGTTCCTGTGGTTTTATACCTTGACGTGTAGTTTGGGGTAAGTTGTTCGGGTCCTAGCGTATATAATTAATTTGTCTTTACCGTACGCTTGTTGGACACCTTAAATAATTGATGAATGATCTGGTTTTTGTTTCACTGCTTACACTTGTTAATGAACTCGGTTCAGACATCCTTGGTCTGCATGGTCAGCCACGTGTTCTCCACACAGATGCATTTAAACAAAAAAATGTCGCTACCGTCACGTGTCTTTACCGTCACAATCTAGGTTATTTTCTGTTACGGTAAAGACATGTTAGTGACGGTAAAGACATATGCTTTGTTTTTAACAACTTCGAACTATCAACTGTTAATATTTTAGAGAGTTGCAAATTTCCGCAAGCTAATCTTTCATTTTCGGTGTTTTTTATATAGAAAAAAAAGAAATTAAAACGACGAGTTAGCGCTTTTAACATAATAGTTGTTCAGTGACCGCCCCATTTTTTCTGCGCATGCGCAGTGAGGCGCCAGAGCGGCATAATCACCTGTATATACTACTCACGTGCAGTTAAAGCAGCATTTGGCTCTATGGTGGATCCAGTTTCTGCATAATCACAATAGATTGTCTTTACCGCCACAGCTTGTCCACACCGTCACGATATCAATTATAGTCTCAAAAGCGCAATTTCGACTTAACTTTTTCAAATTCTGTGTTGGGATGAATCGTAGTCGAATGTTAAACATATTTTAAGTTCCACGAAGCCATGGAAAGCTATACAACTGGCATAAAACGACAATGGCGTCTGTCACACTTATGGCAAATTTCCTAATGGAAGTTATTCGAGCGGAAGATACATTTGAAAATGCATTTATATCTTGCATCAGCATATGTAACAAAAAAGGCATCGTCCGTATTTTACTGTTAAAGTACATTTTTTACTTTTGTTAAAATAAATATATATATTCCACAAAACAAAGTTCGTGACGGTAAAGACACGCTTGATGGAGCTGTTGGGAATAATTTGTAAAATAAATTACTATAAAGCGAAATGAACACTGCCTGATGTTACAGACATGGCCTGACATATATATTTTAACATTTACAAAAGTTTGAAATACTTTCGAGATACAAAATTTTGGATATATCCAAATGTCCAAATGGGTCACATTTCATAGAATTACCCATGGGCCTACCCAGGCCTCGGTGACTTTTTTCAAAAATTTCACCGATTCGCTCCGCAACACTTCCTATTGTGTTCTAAATGACGAGACGAGTAAAACGAGACCCCACAACCCTACCGCAAATGTATAGAAGTACGTTTCCCAGGGGACAAACATTGATCCTATACCCCAGTATGGAACTATATGGGGCTCGGTGACTTTTTTCAAAAATTTCACCGATTCGCACGGGGACACTTCCTATCATGTTCTAAATGACGAGACGAGTAAAACGAGACCCCACAACCCTACCGCAAATGTATAGAAGTACGTTTCCCAGAGGGACAAACATTGATCCTATACCCTCAGTATGGGACTATATGAGGTTCGGTGACTTTTTTCAAAAATTTCACCGATTCGCACGGGGACACTTCTTATCATGTTCTAAATGACGAGACGAGTAAAACGAGACCCCACAACCCTACCGCAAATGTATAGAAGTACGTTTCCCAGGATGGTCCTATACCCCCCATACCCCATATAGGCATTTTCCCGTAATTTAGGATAAAGTCCGCGTTCCGTATTTTTTCAGGAAAAATTTTACATGCACCCACCCATGCTTGAAATATACTTCACTTTGATACCTCATACAACTTCATCGGCCCATTAGGGGCTCCCCTAGCTCCAAAACGTCTGGCAGGACCCATACAAGGTCCAGTTTTCGACACTGGGTGACCACATCCCGACGAAATGGCCAGTTTTCGACACCGGATGGGCCGCCATCTTGAACACACGTGCCGCCATCTTGGATATGGCCCATAATGCACCGGGTCAAAATACTCGCTTCTGATTGGCTGAGAGCTCTGTGACGGATTTGAAATACTCGCTTCTGATTGGACGAGAGCTCCGCATTGCGTCTGCGCATGCGCAGAATGATATTCCTACCGCACACCCAACCCATCAGATGCCCCTTCACGAATGCTTCACATGGATACCTCATACAACCCCATCGGTCCATTAGGGGCTCCCCTAGATACCAAAACGTCTATTTCCATACCCTTGGGCCACCGCGCATGCGCAGAACGCCGATAGTTCAACCCCATACCCAGCCCATTAGATGCCCCTTCACGAATGCTTCACTTTGATACCTCACTCGATCCCATTGGACCATTTGTGGCTCCCCTAGCTCCAACACGGCTATTTCCATACCCTTGGGCCACCGCGCATGCGCAGAATGTCGCTATTTCAACCCACTAGTCGAGTCAGATGCCCCTTCACATAAGCTTCACTTTGATACCTCACTCGACCCCATCGGACCATTATTGGCTTCGCTAGCTCCAACACGTCTATTTTCATACCCTCGGGCCACCGCGCATGCGCAGAATGGCGATATTTCAACCCCACACCCAGTCCATGAGAGGCTCCCTCACCTAGGCTTCACTTTAATACCTCACTCGATCCCATTGGACCATCAGGGGCTCCCCTAGCTCCAACACGGCTATTTCCATACCCTTCGGCCACCGCGCATGCGCAGAATGCCGCTATTTCAATCCCACACCCAGCCATTAGATGCCCCTTCACCTAAGCTTCACTTTGATACCTCACTCGACCCCATTGGTCCATTTGTGGCTCCCCTAGCTCCAACACGGCTATTTCCATATCCTTAGGCCACACGAGTTGTCTCCCTTGCGTCAATGTGTGCAGATGGCGCTACTGTCGACGCCGTGATATGGAAAGGGCATCCCCACACCATCCTGGAGCCGCCATTTTGTTTGTTGTTTTCTTGCGGAGATACACGGGACAATAAACACTCGACCCTAGGGTGGTACAGATGCTAGACTGATCCTATTAACATGGTACAACACCTATAGATTATGTTTATTATTATTATATGGCTTAGAGGTTTTTTTGAGGGTAATGTGAGGGGTTTTTCTCCCCGTGACGTCCCCACCGCCTCGTTTGCTCCCTTGCGCCGTCTAAAAACACCGCCATTTTACAAGTAATTAATTAAAATTAATTAATTAATTAATTAATTTATTTCCCATCCTCCGTATGGCAGAACTGTACAACCCAGAACAAGTCTAGACATGCCTTGATCACGTGATCGTCATTGGGAAACCCCCACTGGGGAATCCCCTCCCGTGACCTCCCGGTTCCTCCACACTCCGCCACAAAATATGCTGCGCACGCATCAAAAGGGGACCTGTAATGCGGTTTATATACTACTCAGGTAAGACGGTTTCATACTCTGTAGCATACAACTAATCTCTTTGAATGTACGAAGAAATTACCAAATATTCGAATAAAAGTGAATTCAATAAAATAGAAAATATTAACCTTAAAGGGAACATTTTGAAAGGATTTGGAATTGGATAGTGTGTTCTCAAGGCGATTAGACCGCAATAAAGAAACACTATCAGAAGGATATGGTCAGTCTGTACATTTTATGGTGCAGATGTGATCGATCATATATACTTTAGATTTGGTCAAAACCCCGCCTGATTATCTCGTTCATGGTAGCTCTATTTGCTATGGACAAGCGAGGTTTTTGACTTCTTAAGACATTGTAAATTCTTAGCAAATTTGTGCTTTGTTTATTACATCTGATCCCGTGTATTTATAGCATAGTTAAATCATTAAAGTAGACCATACAAAGTCCCAGTATAACCCACCTTTATATCCGAAATGTAATAAAAATGACATTTTTCGAACTGTTTGGAACCTTCGAACTCCAGAACTTGTAGTTGTTGTGCTTGTGTTCATGTAACAATAATGTGCTCGTGTAGGTTTGGATAAACTAGAACACTGATTCCTACTAAATCTTTATATTTCTTCTTAGAAAAATGTTAAATTACAGGGGTACTGTATTACATACAATATCGAACATACAAACTTACCTGGCATTTTCATAGAGAATTGTCATTGTAACACACGTTCTCGAGTTTTGTTTGATAAAGTAGCAAGTGAAAAATTGAGAAAGTCAATCTTCTGTTTATCATAATTACCGGTCTGTATTTTTCCATTTTCTCAAATATCAAAGTATAAATTTTCCGAGAAATTTGCAATGCGTCTGCTGAAATCAGAACGTCTGCAGACATGCAAATTTGTCTGTCGATCCTCAATATCAACATCACAGTGGTCTTAAGGATGTCCGCTGGTGGTAAATCAAAGTGATTAACTTTTTGAATAATGTGACGTGTTGCATTCATAATTGTGTAATATGAGGAAAAACAAAGAAAAAAAATATAGGTTTGTGTGCGGGTTTTTTTTAGCTGTAGACTCATGCTCCATTTGATAACCCAGAAAACAAAGGGAAAATCCCTGGTTTTGAAGCATATTCGCGAAAAAATCGTATAAATAGTATTTAACTTTTTCCTATATTATAACTGTTTGAAGATAATCACAATGTCTATACAAATTTATCAAATTGAATGAAGGTTGCTGAGCAAAATTCTCGGCTAGAACTCTTTTGAAGGAAATCTATATCGCTTAACCTAGGAAAGGGAGATAACCTGCTGTGACAAACAGGCAAAATAGCCGCCAAAGCCCAAACCACCAGCGGGCATCCTTAAGGTACCAGACCACTATTAAAAATTGTGCCGATCCGTTAACCCCCTTTAGGCAACCTCTGCCAGAGAGATGAATTGTTTTCAATATTTTTTCCAGTCTCTGTTGCGAGGAATAATTGAAGGCCAGTGGTGGGTGATTGGAGTATGGTATGTGTTTGGTTCCGCTGTGAGTTTGATTTTAACTCAAGGCCTAATAAGGAGTTGCCACGAGGGACTATTTGGGTGCCTGTGCACCGCTTTCTGAAAGCAAAGAAAAAAGCCAAAATTATGACGTCATTTGTAGGAGCGCGCATAACTCAAAATTTCAATGGGCGACCCCCGTCAAGAAGTCTGTCCGGTTGTAGTACTTGAATTAAAGTACTTCTGGCCGAAACATGGAAGTCGAGACTTAATTAATTAATCGAGGAGATGCAATATTACGTTAACAGCTTTTAACATTGCCGCCAATGTAAATTTTAATAGTGGTCTGGACCCTTAAGGCCCATTCTCACGGCGCGATTTTGTAGTAGGAACTTGTAGCAGACAACGTAGTTGCATCGTGAGAACACTCGATCAAGTTTAGTTGTATGCTACAAGTCGTATGGAATAGAACAGGTCCTATTAATCGGGGGAATCCCCCGACAAGTCGTTACTACAAATCGCGTCGTGAGAATCGGCATAATAACATTCCAATATAATTCTCCCGGCAATACTATCTCTCCTCTGATACCTTAAACCACAGATAAATTCCTTTGAGATAACCCTACGTATAATCCGCGTGCCATATATTATCATAAATGTAAGCTTATTGGTCCTTTCTTGGAAAAGTAGGAATATTTCATCCATATTATGGTATTTACACCAGTTATCAACAGTTGAAAAATGCGCCTTGAGTTGTTGAATGGTTCGAGGCATTATTAAATTGGAGGCCACCAGAATAATCAATGTACGTATTGTAGTATATCTCACTTCAATGTTGGAAGTAAGGTACCACCAGTGTGTGCACATCGTAATCATCCAGATAAACTCTCACCCGCATAGCACAGGCCAGTGGAATGGCGTATCCAATGCCTTTGCCCATCCCGAACATGAGGCCATATGTGACCAAAGTGGCACCGAAAGAGACATTTATGGTAAAGTGGGTCAGCAGAACCCCAACACTGAAAAGGCAAGATCGAAATATAATGGTACGAAGTAACACGAGGAAATTATATTACATGTAACATAATTCAAATAAGATACGTCAAATAATATTACGAATGATTGTAAAATAATCTAATACAATCTGACTTTACTTCCACTCACTCCATTTATTTGTTTTATTTGATTATTAATTGATTGATTGATTTATTGATTGATTCACCATATAACAGCAATATAAAAACAATGTACAATTCAGTGGTAAAGGATATAGTGCTGCGGATGGCGGGAATAAAATATATTCAATAGTAAAAATAAAGAATGAAAAGTTTATATCTATTCCCTATTCTCTTTCAGTAACACCGTAATGCATTACTCACATTTGTGCAATATTGCGTTCATTGTTCATTTTGTCATGATGGAAAATAATATATATTCACTGTGTGAAAACGTACTCCAGATTAGTGCGCTGAACGGTGGAGAGGCTAGGTTAACTGGAATGTAGGAGCAACGTCATTTCTGCTCATACATTCCAGTTAACCTAGCCTCTCCGTCGTACGTAGGCGGGCTAAACTGGAGTACGTTGTCACACAGTGATATTTGTGCGTAACATAAACTCGTGTTTGAAAGAAAGTTGAAATTTGTTACCTGAGGATAGTGCAACCTACTAAAGTTGCCCACCTCGGACCGATCCTTCTTTCCAGAAATCCACCAAAAAACATGCTGACTCCAGTTCCAATAACCATGGAAGAGAATATCCAGACACTGTCGGCATACGTGATGTCACTCACGTGCCGCATACGTAAGTAAGACGTCATGTATGGCGTCATGTTCCCTGAAGAGAAATATAGCTTAAGGATGTCCGCTGGTGGTAAATCAAAGTAATTAACTTTTTGAATAATGTGTGTTGTTGCATTCATAATTGTGTAATATGAGAAAAAACACAGAAAAAAATATAGGTTGGTGTGCATTTTTTACCTGTAGGCAACGTTAAGTGGACCAACCCATGCTCAATTTGATAACCCAGAAATCATAGGGAATAGCCCTAGTTTTGAAGCATATTCATGAAAAATTCATATAAATAGTATTTAACTTTTTCTTATATTCTAACTGTTTGCAGATAATGACAATGTCTATCAAAATTTATCAAATTGGATGGATGTTGCTGTGCAAAATTCTCGGCTAGAAGGCTTTTAAAAGGAATCCCTATATCTTAACCTAGGAAAGGGAGATAATCCAATAGGAGAAACAGGCAAAATGGCTGCCAAAGCCAAAAACCACCAGCGGACATCCTTAACACTGCGAGTGACCATTTATCTGATTGTTATCACACTCGTTTGATAAAGCCCATATGAAACCCTCTTCATTACACCAAGCCAATTTCTACGTTTTCACTTCCAATTTGCCTTGATATATCTAGCCACCTTCAGTGTTCAAAATCGAGGGGTTCAGTGTTCAAAATGCGAACGAAAGACGAACTAATCAGAACATACACGCCGATTGTGTGTAGAGTGAAATCTTTCTTAAGTAGCTATACGTGGTTGGGCTGGCCAAATATACAAGTCAGCCAATCTACCGCTCCTCCATGCCACATTTTAAAACTCAAATGTATTCGAGGTCATTGACGTCTGGTGTCTATTTATAAGTTCTTTGATCATAGGGGGGGGTCAGATATATCAAGAAACTTAAGTGCCAACGTAGAAATTGGCTTGGTGTCATGAAGATGATACGAAACGAGCTTTTGTATGTTTCATATATGGGTTTAATCAAACGAGTGTGATAAAATTATATACATGTGAATGACCACGAATATGATGATTGTGTTCTCACATCAACAATATCATAGGATATTAATGTCGAAACATAATCGAAGGATAGCAAGCGTCAGATCCGACATTCAATATTCAGCCGTCGTCCATAAAAGAATTCCCGCGTCAATAATCGAAAGACCTATTTCGTATGGCAATTAGCACCAATTCAAAATGTCTGTGAAATAAAAATAATACAAACACAAGATGGTTTCCTACAAGAGAGAAGAGATCAAAAGTTTTCATCTCATGGCGAAGATGTAAGGGTGTGATACAGGTTTGGTATCAATAGGTGTACCGCATTGCTTGACCGCTGTGATGTGAGAAATAATAGTTTCACAGTATCATGTTTAGTATCATTTCCGTCAAATATAGGGTGGAGAAGAGTTTGAGAACATCAACAGGACGAAATTACAAAGAATAAGATAATTCCTTCATGCCAGATGACTACAAATGATTTTCAAGCCTTCTTCAAACGCATTACTTTTTTCACCGAAAACACCACATTGAGTCTATAGCTTTCAAACAATCCCACGCTTCAAACATTTGATGATCATGACATCATCATGAAGTCACCAATCCACAATTATATTTCAAATAATTTTAAAATAGATAAACATTTCTATCATTTTGCGAATACTGACCAAACAGATAAGAGGATGCAGTTGAGAGCTAGACTGTGAGGGCTGTATGCACAACTAAAAAAAGTGGATAATAGAAGCAGCTTTGGAGTTCTCTCCCCTGGTGTTTGTTTGTTGTCCGTGTCCAGTCGAAACGCAGCAATAGATCTGTGCGAAACTTGAGGGTAGGAAAGTCAAATGTATAGCCAGACTGCAGTTCCATTATTTAACTTTTACATAATAAGAATCAATAGCTATCTCCCTTTTTTTAAAACCCACAAGGTTTGAGGTAGAATACCCCAATGTTTGTGATGTAATGTTTTAATGTAATATCACAATTAATCACCAAAAACCAATCGAATAAAATATAGCCTCTACCTCCACCGCCCACCCCTATAAAACGAAGACAGGAAGAGAGATGAAAAAAGAACAATTAGGCTTGACCTATAACAATAATAATATGATATAAAGTTATTGTATTTACCAAATGTGTAGACGGTCCCGAAGGTTATATGTATTAATATACCACCCACAATCACTGAGGCCGCTCTCCATGGAGAGCGAGACGGCCCAGTCTCGCCTCTGAGAAGTGATGTCCTCTCGTTCGCCATTGTTGCAGCCAATTATTGGAGAGTCGTTCATTTAGCACTGTTGTTGTTGCTAAGATTATCTTATGTTGCACCGAGTAAGATGAACACAATAATAACCATAGGAAAATAAAGTGATTAAATTAGGACTGTCAGTAGATTCACGCCTTTCTGTGACGTACACATATCAGATTAAATCTTGCGACTCACTGTCTGGTCCTATGGGGGAGGTTGTGTAGTTTTACGTACATAACGCTGTAACATTCGGTTTAGTTCGTACGTTTTTGCATCTCGACACAGCGTATGTCGACGGGAGATAGGGAAGTATCACGGAAAGTACATATACAGTCTACATGACAAATGAATGCCGGTACAATCAGTATAGATACGGTATCTCTTTGCACTGCCCTATATTAGTTATCTTTTCTGTACCCCCGGTTATGGTAAGCCGTAGGGGACAAAAATCGCCATTTGGTGTAGACACATATTATTAGCCAATCACAGAGCTGTTTTACATGTAGACATTAATTATTATCTGTCTACATACAATTTAATTCGATGTGATATCGAATTATTTTATATCCGTATACATATTATTTAGATACTGCATCAAATATTTCGATGCTACATCAAATTGATTTGTATACCCATTCAAATCATTTAGATACTGTATTGGATCAATTTGTATCCGTATACATATTATTTAGGTATGACATCCCAATATTTAAATTGTGGCTGGCCGTAGGGGACGAATATCGGCATTTGGTGTGACACATATTATTAGCCATACACAGAGCTGTTTTACGTGTAGACATTAATTATTATATGTCTACATACAATTTAATTCGGTATCGTATCGAATTATTTTATATCCGTATACATATTATTTAGATACTGCATCAAATATTTCAATGCTACATCAAATTAATTTGTATACGCATTGCAGATGATTTAGATACTGTATCGAATCATTTTGTATCCGTATACATATTATTTAGGTATGGCATCCTAAATATATTTCGATGTAGCATCGTATTGAACTAATGAAATCGTCGGAATTATAGACACCATAAATCACTTCCGCTCCTTTTATCACTACAGCCAAATAGAATCAACTTTATGGTTGCTCCATTTCTACAGGAAACAGAACATTTTGTGGCGGAAGCGATTACTGCATGTCATACATATTTCCAGTTGTCGTGATTGAATGAATTATGTATGACATATGTAATGAATTATGTATGACATACATAAAACTGTGATATGATTGACTGAAATGTGTCTACACCAAATAGCCATTTTTGTCCTCTGTGGCCAACCACACTTTTAAATATTGGGATGCCATATATAAATAATATGTATACGGATACGAAATGATTTGGATGGGGATACAAATTAATTTGATGTAGCATCGAAATATTTGATGCAGTATCTAAATAATATGTATACGGATATAAAATAATTCGATATGATATCGAATTAAATTGTATGTAGACATATAACAATTAATGTCAACACGTAAAACAGCTCTGTGATTGGCTAATAATAGGCGTCTACACCAAATGGTGATTTTTGTCCCCTACGGCCTACCATAATCGTCTGGCCTACAAGCCCTGCCCGCAATTGAAATATCGTTAACACACTCTCAGCGTAGAGATTACTCCACCAATACAAACCTTCTTCTATCAACGTAATATCCTCATTAATTCGTTAACAAAATATCTCCGAAAAGCTGTTCATTAACAACCTACACTGGTTTCACTGCTAACGAGTTTATGTTATTGATTGTTGTTTGTGTTTCGCATGAATATAGTCCATGCGTATGGACTGCCGAAGGGCAAGGCTTTGGTTTAAGACCTCTCATTGAAAAGGTAATATCCTGGACAAAAGACTGACAATACAACTTGCAGCAGATCCTTTGTCAATTATATTTCGTGAGTCTTACACCAAATCGTTGCCTGCCGAAGTGTGTGATGCAATGGTTGCTATTACTGACGGTGTAGGGGTGAAGTCTTGTAAGGCGATCACATGTCGACTGTCGCTGAACGCAAATCAAAGTGCCGTATTCTAATTAATTGTTATAGATATGCTAGAGGTGCATGTTGTTGACAGCCTTTCTGTCATTTCAGGCTAGTTAACGAATATAACAATTTACACACTGACTTTATTGTGTAACCGGGGTTTTTCTTTTGCCGTAATGACCCGGCGCACAATGGGTTTCACTTGTGCCCCGGTGTTCAAGTAGCAAGAACCGGGTGTTCATGCCGATCAAATCCGGGGTAATATTTGACATGAACACCTCCCTAGTTTCAAGAGACACACGGACTTCTTTGTCTGGCATGGGCATTCGTCTGCGTGAATCGCCTTCAGGAATTAGCAGGCGTTCATGTAGAAATAAGTGAGTGAGTGTTAAAGTAATTTATTAACCCGTACCCGGTGTTCAAGTGATTTATCAAACATTTTAAGATTAATCGTTGAAAGAACGAACAATGTCCGTTGAAGTGTGCGACGGGAGATAACTCGTATGAAAATGATACAAAAGCCTTTTGATATCGAACTTTCAAGTGAAATTTCGAGAAACACAAGCTCAATTCATCTTCACATTTCAAGTTAAATGCTACACTAGCGTTCCGTCACGTGTAGTGTTCGACTTGGATATGCGAAGATGGCTCAATTGAGCACCACTAAATCACAAGTCAGCTTTGATAAATGTCAGTCAAATACAGAATTACTTTCCATTATTGGAGTGACAAGCTACATGTATCGTTATAGGATCTACATGGAAATACGCCATGTAAATTTCACACTTTGGTTTATTTTGCTGCCAGTCACATACCTTCTTGTCGAGTGACACCAGCGTCGTCGCGGTCGTGCATTCTTGCTGTAGTTTCACTGAATCCCGTCACAATTTCGTTTTGTGAGCGTTACACTATATGCCTTCTGATATACATACATTAAAACAGCGACTGCCTCAAATATAGGTCTAATCTTTGGTTGTCGCCTGCTGAACGTTGATTGCAGACTAAGCAGTCAAAATATGACGCGTCTGTATGTCGTAACGCATCAATTTTCTGCCGTACGTACATGTATATGTGTGGGTACAAGTCAAATGTGTACCGGTAAACGTGAATTTCTGTCAGACATTCCCTTAATTATAGGCATAGTATGAGATCATGCGTATGAACATAGGGATATGTAATTTGTATGTCTGCATATTTTGCTTCATATGCGTTTCACGTAATGTAGATTGTGACACGTATATATATCAATTACATATATCTTTTTGTTACAAATCTTTGTAACGATAACGTGAGAGTTACGGACCAGTCAAACGGGTTGTGGAAGTTATGTTTCGTATGCAAATGTGTTGTTTGTCCTGAAACAGCCATGATGTGTTACACAATACGGCCATTGTGTAAGTTATTTATCGCCTTCGACATCGGGGTACATGCAGAATGAACACTCACACCAGTCCAATTTAAATACCTCGGTCGCTTCGCGACCTCGGTATTCAAATCGGACTGGTGTGAGTGTTCATTCAGCATGAACCCCTCTGTCTCAGGCGATAACTATTACGTATCTGCTGTTTGTCACTCACTAGCCTCTCCCCCTACATCGATCGCTGTATTGTTTGGAAGGTCCTATTTTCAAATCGAGAATTGACCAATCGAAACATCAGTTTCGCCAGTAGACTGTTTCATCCAGCTCCGGAGACTACATTCGATTGCGGTCAGGGGTGTATTGGACCCCTGTTATGAGGATGGCTGAAAAGTTGCAAACCGACTGTTTGAACTACCGGTAGCATGACTTGTAATTTACCAGGAGACTAATCTCATCCGGGCCCATTCTAGTCCACGAGACTTCCTTCTACGCTTTGTTCTCCCATGCAAGTAGACACGACTCTCTATGAGAATGATCCGGGCATGCTATGACGTTTTGAATTAACGCGCCTTCGCGTTAACCGACATATGTGGGCATGAATGATTTGCTTTTGCACTGATTAAAGGGACATAACTCTAAAGAAACATTCATTTTTCTTGCAAAGTTATTTCCCTTGGTTCCTAGTCTGTACCTTTGCCATGTATTCATATTTGCAGGGAAAACTTCGCAATACTGATGTAACGGGATCACCATACACGTGTGTTCTGGGGGTTATACATGTACATGAATTACACAATGATTAGGATATAACTTTATTGAGCCTCTCACACCAGTGTACCGATTTCTGACTTGGGCACTATATGCCTACTCAATGAATATATACTCTAAAACTGATTCAGGGAGTTCAGGCCCTACAACTACAATTCAGTTTCAGGAATTTCAGTTTAAGATTCAGGAGACCAACTGAATTGAGTGATGAAGTTTGTCTCTCTCCCTGAATTATATAGGAACTTCTTCCTTGAATTCATTGACTCCGGTATTGCAGTTTAAAATCCCTGAACATGAATTGTAGTTATTAGGGCGATTTTGAGGGTGTATCCACTACAAATGTTAAGTGTTTATCAGGGTTATTTGGTGGGGAAGGCATCGAGGGACTAAGGAAAGAAAACTTTGTAACACCACGAGACCCCCCACCACCAATATACCTAATTAACGACTTAACGAGCCCCTGTGAAATAGCCTTCGATGTGGTTTTACTGTTGCGTCGTTATTCATAATATGTCAAGACTAATACCGGCACTGTGGAAACGTACGTTATAGAGTGGCTGTTGTCAACAGTCGACTTCTTATCTTTCAGTATGATATAATTATTCTACTGATCTAATCTGTCGGTCATGCCCTGGGGATAGAGTTATCCCAGGGATATGACCTCACGACTAATACTCCGTATCCCATGACCTGGGGAATGTATAAACACCATGTAATACACATCTCGGGTTGCCACTCCGGCGGTCTGCTGAATCCCACGCCGACAATTATCCCGGGATATACAAATACGACAATTACAGCCTAACCACAAACTGAGAATTTCATGTTACGGAATGTCAGTGATGAAAGCATAGGATCATGCAATGAACCGTCGTCTCTTTACTAAACGACCAAACCGCCTAGCTGTTTCTTGGTTTGTTCCCGTCCTACAGCTACAATTTGCGTCGAAAGGTTATATATGTAACTTCATCGAGACAGTACTGGGGGTCAGTGAGAATCATCTATAGAAAAATCAAAAAGGGCATCTGACGCCATTTGATCAGTGGTGATTTACCTTCTCTTAGCTGACTGAGAGTTGAACGGATGTCAAGCCTCACAAGCTTGATGAAAGATTAACTCCACGAGGGGGAGGGGACGGGGCAGTTTATCATATTGGGGTAATTTTTGGCCTATTTGCATCAATTTGCCTTAACTGGTTTATGTTATGATTTGTATTCCAGTCAAGCTTTTATTGTAGCTGTTCATGTGGACGTATTGAATGGCATGAGCACACGGCCCCTACAGATGGAAGCTTCCATCATGAGTCCGAAAAATCGGTATTGTGGTATAGTGATATTCTGCCCCAGGTTATACAAAAACAATGATGCTCAAATAATCGAAACTTTAATATAGCCTTACATGTTAAACATGAAGCACATTCTTAATATTATAACTTTCCAACCACAAAACAGAAATTGGCACTACATAGCAGCCTACGATATCGAACGTTTTTTACATAAAGTCATAAATCACTATGGTTTAGAACTTTTCATATATCGACAGAAATGCGTGTCATTTGATTTATGGCTGTTACAAAAGTGGCTCTCTGTCTCGACTGATGTTTTCTTTCCTCTTCAGAAAGGAGTATCACACCGGAAAACGACAGATGTGACATACCAAAATAGGCCAAACTTAATAACAATCCGTAACAGCTGTTTGGCGCAAACCGTTCAAGCTGAGGACAATGGATTACTTCATGCTACATATCCTGGTCTTTTTTTGGTTTGTATCAGTCAATATTACAAATTAAATATAAAGTTTTTGAATTGGCTTCTTTGGAATAGCAATTTTGCTACTTTAATGTATAGGCATAATGTCTGCAGCTATAGTTTGTAAAGGTAATCATAGGGTTCTCGCATACTATTTATTAAATAAATATTCCTAAATAAAGAAGTAAAACCCAATATAGTGCATAAGTAGATGCAATGCCCAAGTCTAGTACATGTAAGAAAGGAATAGGTTGGAATGCCCCGTAGGATGGAGGCAATCGTCTTTCAAACATTGCAGTAAAACAGGCCCGTAGCCAAGGGGGGTTTTCTGGGTTCCGGCGAGCCTTCCTCTCGGAAATAAACTATATTTTTCTCATATAAATGCCCTTTTCAAACTGAAGCGAACCCCCTATTTGTCCCTTTTCTCATACAGAGAACCCCCTGATGTGCCCTTTTGGAGTGAAGGCGAACCACCCCTCAGTAAATCCTGGCTACGGCCCTGTAAAATTCATGAAACGTTACGTAAGTAGTATAAAGAACACCGATCTCCAGTGGGAAATGTGGTGGAAATACGGTGGGTGGATTACGTCAAGTTCGGTGACGTCAACACCGGTTCAGAGGTCATGGTCGGTGAAGCGGTTGCCAGGGAAAGTAGAACACAGAGAAGAGGTCACGTAACGAGCTGAGGTGGATGTAAAATTAAGATTACAGGGGAAAAATTGAGAAAACACGGACTGGAAACGAACCGTAGGGGTTCTATGGGGTCGGATAGGGTGTCAAAGAAAGGCGCTCGTCGAGGTCGGTCCAGTGATGGGCGGTTAGGTCAAGTGACTGACTAGGGTGGATGTCAACGTGAAGCGTTGGGTGATGGCAAAATTAGGATTTATCCTGAAAACATGAAATGCTGAAAACGGAGTTTACAGCAAAAAATGGGGAAGCCCTATCAAATGGATCGTGGTATGGAACGGAAGGGATAATGGAGGGTGGGGAGCTCTTGGCGTGTAGAGGACGCTCGGAGTGGTTTGCACTGGAAGTGATGTCATGGCGCGTATGCGCAGCCGAGGCGTAGTTGCGAAAGTGGGCATGTTGGAGGTCGTATTTGAACGATTGAGGGGCCATATCTGGTCCAAATGTGCCGTGCAGGTTTTCGGCTTGAAGCGCTTGGCTCTGAAGACAGGGAGGTAGTCCTCACATTGACGCTTGTCTGAGTCGACGAGACCGTCCACAAACCAAATTCACTGTTGGTGGAGGGGTGCGACTATGCAAGGATGAAGGCCATGCCACCAAGATATATCCCGGTTCTTCGATGCCTGCCGTCGCTTGGACATAGTTCGACCAAGTGTGAGGTCTTTGGGGCACAAATCTTCATTTCCCATGGCTCGTTTCTTTTGACGCCTCTCGCCTCTTTGAGTCGTCGTTTGAGTCGCATGTCTCTTCGACTTGGACGGGGATTTGTAAATACCATCAGGTAGTGAGCATTCAAACTGATGTTCTAATGCTCTTGTTTAGTAAATAAATTCTGTACGTCTGTATGACACTGGGCCGCCGATGGTGATTGCATTTGATAAAGAGCTGGGTCACCCGAGCATCGGCTTCCGCCAGTGTGATCATCGACGACAACCAAGCTGTCCGCTTACAAGTCGGCCACGGTAGGCAGCCCTTCAACCTAGTTAATGTTGGGCATCGCCGCGAAATCTACCTGTCATTCTCCATAACACCATGCGATCCGGGTGGTGGGTGCAGTAATCACGCTGTTGGCGTGTCGAATGAGCTTCTGAAAGAAATGTGTGTTGCCTGACCCCATTGGAACCGAAATGAAGCAGGCAAATGAATGTTGCCACCGGGGGTGTATGTTTGGAATTATGTCCACTGACATGGTAACTCGATCCAGTAAATCTGTTATGGTCGCACAGGACGCTTCAGGATGACCCATTGTTGGTCGGTGGATTCTGTCCTGATGAGCGGGCGTCTGTAGTGTCACCGGTGTCGGTCGTACCGTTATAGGCTGAGTCGTGACCCTCTGATGATCAGTGTGGGACTGGCGGTCAGTCGGTTTGGAAAGAAAACTGCGCTGGTTTCACCTGGAAACAGAAAATTTTGCACAAATCCCCTACTTCAACATGCCTCTATTAAGAAAAAAAACCCTACGACACATGAACTGCAAATTATTCAAACTATTCGACCAGATAGTATACTTTAGGCTAACAACGATATTTCGTTTTGGTACTTCAAACTGTGTGTTATTGGGGCCAGATCCTCACTGAACCGCGCCAGGTCCTTTCGGTGGTTCTACGAACGTTTTGTCAGACAGGGCATGATTCAGAATATCAACAGATGATATACTGAAGCTTCCAAAATCCCTAAGAGACGTCAAATATGCGAATTTTCTCCTTTTGGCATACTATCAAAATATGTAATTAAGTCTATATAGCTTGGTTTGAACTGTCAAAGTGGTCACAAAATGTTTTTGGAGAAAATTATTGGATTATAGCTATATGGATAACAGATACGGTATGTGAAGTCACATGAAGACGGATTTTTTCTCAAAAAATCCGTGTTTAAAACAATTAGGTTTGTCAAAAGGCATATTCTAGAAAAGTACATTCCGGTAGATAACACAATTTATTTATTTTTCTGGAATATCTAATTAGTAAATCAGCAGCCTACGAGGGTCTTAGGCTATTACTGCTCACTAAATCAACTAATCATGTGAGCCATCAGTAGTGTAAACAGTACGAACAGGAATATGATGTACTTATTGTAACTGCCAACTTGTTCACGTGACGATGATCTGTAAAGAATCATCAGCCATGTCTGATCACGTGACTATTTTGGAACATCATGATGTCTTGCTAGCATCATGTGGCAACAAGCGGTATTAGATACAAATCAAGAGAGCTATGATGGAAATGCTCTGACAACTCGTATATTGGTAGTTGGTGAGCTGTGTCGCTGTGACAACTCGTACACTGAGGATTGGTGAGCTGCATCGTCGTCAAATGAAAATGACGGCATTTAACACAAAAGACTATTCTGTAAGGCCCGATGTCGACCCAGCATCAACTTCCCACAATGCCAACATATATCAAAGACCAAAAGGTCTGTACAGGGGGCGGGCCTCGGGAACGAAACGTCCACCGGGAAGACATATTGTATTGATCTATTGAAAATATCACATTTCAATATAATATAGCGTAGTCTTCCATACATCATACCGGATCTACTCTATTAATAAATATACACAAATATTTAATTTCAAATATATTATTCAGTTTTATAATGTTCATCAACTATATTCAATACAAAGGATTACGATTCCGGTGACGGCTGTGATGGTGGTTGCCGTGTCGAGAATAACACATGACATTTGTTGAGATGATATGGACTTCTAGATAAACGAAGGGGAACCCATTAGTATATTTTCTCCATTTCTCTGTTTGATGATATTATTACTGCGTTTCTTCTTCAGAATCCATGTTCTCAACATCATCGTTTTCTACAGTGGCATAGATAATGTTACTCTCTCTATCAGTCAACTTATCAAATAGATTTTTTTCATACATCAATCGCCTGCTCGGGCTTTTCACCATAGCGTTTGCGGACGCGTCGTTGTTTCCAAAAGTTAATTGTGGATATAATCGTTTTGCGGGGTTTGCCAATTCATCATTTGATTGGGATATTAGCGTAAGTTTTCTTCCGCTCTGGAATGTAATCGTCGTTGGTCATTTCACCCGATTCATCTTCGTCATAGCCTTGGTTCAAATTATACTGCATTCTTTCCTCAGTATCTTCGTTATGTGCTTTTGTAACAGGTTTCGCAAGCATCTCTTTCCTGACGGTACTGATACCATACATTCAGTACGCTTCCGTATTATCAGTATTTTGGACAATCTGCTAGGGTGTACGTCACTCTCATCATCGGAAAAGTACTTTCTTTCTTGGCGTTCATTCCGACTATATACCTAAACTATCAAGACCCTCTTGGGGCTCATCTTCTTGACTCCGCTTGAACCATGGTAAAGTTGTCCTTGTATAGCCATTCTTCAACCTGCACAGCCTGTTCAGTCACTTCAGGTTCTCGAGAACCTCTAGTGCATTTTTCTGTAACCTTTTCATATTCAGGAGTATTCGGTATACAGTCGATAAATAAATGCCCATAAAGCGAAAAGATGAGGTTGAGTAGTCGATTGTCGATGGGGTTGACGAAAAGAATGGCATATGCCAATAATGCAAACCGATATGTCTGGAGATCTCGGAAGTTCTGTATTATAAGAAATATCAGGTACGTTATTATGATCGGGTCCTTTGCTTAACAGGTCTCCCATTCTTGTATCTTCTTTGGCCTCATATAAGCACCCCGATTATTGTCAAGTGTTTTTACAGCGGGATGAGCATATCCTTTATCTCCTAGATTTATGGATATACCCCTCACAAACTCTATACCAGGAACTAGACTCATGATATCCTCGAAAAGTGGTTGCCATCTGCCATATAGCAGGAGATTATTCTCTTAGGTGTTGGATCGATTGAGTCTTCGGTTACCCGTAGTAACTTATCTATCCATACACTTTTTCCATTTCCGGTAGGACACACTTTCCCACTCCCAGTAGGACCCACAAGTTCCATGATACATGGGTGTAGTAGTATGCATTTAACATCAATTGTTTGTGTATGTGTTGTTTCATCGTTGGTCAGTCAGGACCTCATCTGTGATGGATTGGGTATATTACTCTGGGAAAACGATAACAGCTGGATCTGTGTATTGGAATCTCAGTGGATTTCATTGACTGGTATTCAGAGGAATTGTGGGCACCCGATAGCCTACATGTTCAATGTACCGATGCCGAATGGGTACAAACAAGACTTATAGCTCGGATGATGGTATTGAACGCACGAACGGAATTTCACGGGATGATAAGCGTTGGAAGAGGCAGTATACACATGGTCAAAAATACCCCCGATAAATTGTTCTTTAGCAATATTTCCAAGAGCTTCGGCCTCCGAGCTCCAAGAGCTCCGAGCTCTAAGAGTTACGAGCTTCAAGGGCTACGAGCTTTGAGCTATTGGTGGAGCAACGAGCCTTGGAGGAGTTCCGAGCTATCAACTCTTCCATCTCCGAGTTCCCGCTCTTGCATGTCAACAGGACAACCGATCTTGAGGTTTAAATGTAAGAGGCAGCAGAGAGGGGACACTCAATTCAACGGAGTTGGCTTGCAGTCGCCAAAGAGCCTACAATTTCAACGTACCTATGAGGAATTGGTGCAAAGAAGGTCAATGGCTCGGACGAGGGGTGTTGGATCAGCCATATATAACGACGACCACTATCCCAACAGCAAGGAAAGACGTCATGAGTGAGGAAATACTGGACATCATTCACAGGACAATAAATACAAATACAAAGCAATACATTCAGCATGAACTAAATTTCACGGACTGAAATCGATGGGAGCGGTGGTACACACATGCCCAAGAAGATGATCGAGATATTACTCTCGGACAACATAAGGCGGTCTCAAATTCGGTCTCACGTTATTGTTCCAAACGATCAGAATTGTAATCGTTCATAACGTCAAGGCGTTTCTAGGCTCTCCAAAAGTGACTGTCTCCGCGTCAAACGTACAGTTATTGCCTCAGTGTGCGCATCTTCACCACGTCAAGGTTTCTATTTGTGAGCCAAAACTCTAGGATAGAGATACCCCTGGTTTTAGCGAGGATGCAGTGTGCACTGACTGTGTGATGTGGTTGATGTTGTTGTTATTATTGCTACATCATTAGTATGTATACGTACTAAGTATATATATATATAGAGACAGTTCGGATAAAACATACGTATTCTTCTTCGTGTTTGTCTTGTTTTTTCCCCTTGACTCTTGTCCCCTATTGGGATGATCTTCATGTTTTTATAATACATCCGAACTTTCGTTACAAGCGTCTGGTCCGTCATTCATAATTCAGCCATCGTCCATGAAGTTTTTCTCGTCCAAGAAAATTCAAGAGATTTCTTAAAATATTAGATGAACAAGTGATAGATGTAAATTTTACTGAACGAGTGGAATATGCTGGCAACGTTCACAAAAAATAGATATATTGAAAAACATTTTGGCTGCCCTTAGCATTGAAACAAAACTGAAAAACTCCAAATCTGTCAAAATATATCGTTTTTCTCGTCCAAGAAAATTCAAGAGATTTCTTAAAATATTAGAAATATTTAGAGAATTCAAAAATATTATTTCTTGGATAAGAAAAAAAAGGTACTTTTTGACCTATAAATTTGAAGAAAAAAACAGTTTTGATATATTTATTCTTTTGTAGTTGCTTTTCTTCTGCATGATCAAATTTACTGTCTTCAAAAATGGACAAAATGTAAATTCTTATGTTAGAAATTTTATAAGAAAAATATTTTTACTGTGGGACCTAACTTTTTACTCAAATTTTTTACCGACCGCTTTGACCCTGAGTGACGTCAGGGTGACGAAAAAAGTGAAAACATCAAAACCAACAACAGCCGATCGCTATATCTCTAAAAAGGTAGGTGCTAGAGGTATTAGACTTTGACGCCTTACAACAAATGCGTTACATCATGATGGGTTCATCAATGTGGAAGTAGGGTTATATCTCCGGAATGCCAGATGCACCCGTAAAGATAACTCCACTAGACTGGATTACGAAACAATTGTATTATCCCTATCTGGCTTGGGCTTTTGAAGACCTCTCCATGTTTGGGAAGAGGCCATTCCGTCCCCGCCTAAATATGTTTACCACACTATATACCCTCTATGCGGAAATGTAAAAAAAAAAAAATCCAAGATGGCCGCTGTCATGGCGTCACAGGAAAAATGCTAGAAAATATGTTTTTACTGTACCATGCAGACGCCCCTTCGAGACAATTATTGAATTTTCAGATCTTGTACTTTCTGATAAGATGTGAATTCATTTTATTTCTCCTGGGTTTTTTTTTGAGAGGTTACACTCCCTATAGCCTTTCCTGTTCCGCCGTCCCTAGCATAAGAAGTCTATATTTATCATATTATGCTATCATTAGAGATGCTTTCATTTTTTCTATGTTCAGACTGCTGGACTAAATGTAAACATTTTTCGAGATTGAATACCGTACATTGCCTTATTTCCGGTTTGCTGACGTCATGACATCACTGGAATACTTTACTATCAATTTAAACCATACACTCTCAGAAATATTCAGGGAATACTCCTGAAGTGATCAGGGTGTACATCCACAACTCAATTTCATGGATTTTGGCTGAAATTCAGGTTTGATTACCTGAATTTCAGGAAAAAAAATCTCTGAATGAGAGGATTTCCCCTGATATTCAGACAAATTTATCACCCTGATTATTAAGTTCACGACCCTATATTCAAGTACGTAAAATCCCCTAAAATTCAAGTAATTTAGCTTGAATTCAGGGATGATATGCTTGAATTTCAGGAAATTATTCATGGATTTCAGGTAAAATCCCTGAAATTGAGTTGTGGATGTACAGCCTGGTCAATTCAGGAGTATTCCCTGAATATTTCTGAGAGTAGGCCTACTTCTAAATGGTACCGGTACCGGGAGATTTTGTTCCCATGGCTGCAATGGTGCACGTTAATAAGGGGAAGGCAGGGCTGAGATTAATTGTGCCCTAGGTGTGACTCTAGGGTGGCTGTACGGGGGGTGGAAAAGGGGTACTGCATGGTAGGGGAGACGAACGGTATGCCTATAGGCCTAGTCAGGCACGGCGGAACAGGGGGGGCCGGGGGGGGGCCATGGCCCCCCCAATATTTTCAGCCAAAAAAAAAAAACGACAAAAAAGAAAGAAGAAAAAAAAGCAGAGACAGATAAAAAAAAACAATGATAGAGAAAAGTGAAAAACCTATATCTGTATTGAATGCAGATTTTACTTTCCAATAAGCATGAGGAGCATCCTTGCTCCTTCCATCATCCCAATTAAGTCATGGTTCATCTGCCAAATCCAAGCCATGAAGGACACCTTGTACACCACAACAAATATCAGTCACTTCAGTCGGAAATATTCGTGAGCTTCTCACCTCTCCGAACAAGCCCGTATTTGAACGAATTAAGCGCCAGGCAATGTCTCCATCTGGTTGCTTTCAGACCCTCTATCTGAACTTATGTGAGAAAGCTGTTTTAATCTTTATGGGATGCTGTTAATAATAACGAATTTCACGAGTTAAAAAATATTGTAGGCTATACTCATCTGAACAGCCAGAAACGTTTCGATCAAGCCATGATCAGGCGATGTAGATTCGGCCATACACAATTAACTCACGAACATTTACTACAAAAAGAGCCAGTCCCAAGGTACATTCCATGCCACGAAGATCTCACAGCGAAGTATATTCTTATCGACTGTATAGATTTTAAGATTGTAAGAGATTCTTTTTACCGATCGACTACTTTGGAAGATCTTTTTGGTCGGGTGAGGGAGGACTGTATCTTAGGTTATTTGAGAGAAATCGGTTCGTTGCATAAGTTTTAATGTGTGTGTGTTTTAATGTGTCGGATTACTAAATTATTAATTTGAATACTTAGAATGTTGTTTGATTAATTCTCACTCTCTCTCTCTCTCTCTCTCTCTCTTGCTTTGAAGTCAGATTTTTATAGGCTATCCGAGAATTTTTTTCTTTTAAGATACGCCCTCATGTTGTTTCCTCTCGAACTTCAAAGAGTTTGTCTTTTAGCTTCTTCTCTACATAAACTGGGCATTCATCTAATTATACCGAGACCCCACGAAGGTAGTGTATTGCCCCAAAACAAACTCCGTTCATTGGTTGATATTTTAAACGGACAGTTTCATTAATAACTGTACAGCCCTAATCTGTCTACAGGGTCTAGTACGGAGATAGGAGTATACAGAACTGCATTATGGAGGATGGCTCATAATTTGACCTGTGTTCGACTTCCAAGTAGAACACATCTGTGTTGGTGACATGATCAAAGCTTAATGAACCTTTCAATTTAAATGACATATATTTAATATTTAAATTATTTCTACGTCCGAACATCCTCATTTTCTGGACGAGAAATATTTTTTAAAAAATGTTACGAGAAACAACAAAACAGGCAAAACAAATAGAGTTTAGACATGTGAAGATTTCTTGTTTTATTACTCGGAAATACGCTAGAATGCGTCTCCGGCCATCCAAAACCCCTAGAGCTTCCGGGGCCTGGGCGGCCCCTGGACCCTCGCCTATTTGTGCTGTGATAGTGGCCCCCCCAATCACCAATTGCTTCCGCCGTGCCTGCTAGTTATGTGCTGCCGTGATCGTCTATGAAATTTCTCCTGGCGAGTTCACGCTCGAGGAATAGGCTAAAGCAACAGCTCCGTAATTAGATCGGACACATGCGGGTGTATGTCTTTTTCTGATTGAACTTCAGTCCAATCCAAGGGCATGCTCAGGACTGTGTCCTGAGACTCATTTTTACACTACCTCCATTTCATCTAAACAGGTAGCAGTGAATGTGATTAGCAAAATAATTTTAGATCTATATGAAAATTAACTAAATCATTCTGATGTGATACTAAGGGACGAGACAGACAGGGGAGACAGATAAAAGAAAGAAAACAGGGGACAAAAGGTTGGCCGTTGTCGGAAAGCATGAAATTAGATTTGCGCGCCTTTCACTAGTAAAGTGCGGTCGACTGTGCTGTGTGTAACTCTTTAGCGTGAAACACAAAAGCATTGCACACTCAACATGGCTTCGGCGAGGTCGCACTACGGTTTTCGGAACTTAAAACCTCTAGAAACAGAGTCGGAAGCGGGGAATAACAACGGAACATATTACGTACAGCCGTCGCCGAAGCAAAAATCTAAAAGATGTCCAAATGTGTGTACGTTTTGTTTGACATTTTTCGTGTTTTGTGTGGTGTTTATGTTGGGTTGGCTCGTGGGTTACTACGTACGGGAGGCCACGATGGGTGACGATAGTCGAGCCGCCGGCGACAGGGGATCGTCTTCCCAGGAAATCCCGGCCAGGGATACCGATAGTTTCTGGCTCGATCCCGAGAAAAGGCTGTCCGTTCACGAAAATGTCATGTTCGACATCACAGGAGAAAGTATTGTTGCTAATCTGAGGTGAGTTATCAGGTTATTTCTGGAGAATTCTCTGGAACAATTTGGGATTGTGAAATGAGCCTCAAAAATCTCTCGACAGGGTCATAGTGCTCATGACATGATCTCTGTTGTGACTGTGATGTAAAGTACGGCCGTAACTGTTATGTTTTTTGTTCTGTTCTTCTACACTGAGTTGTTTTGTACAATAAATGTTTTCCATTTTTTTTTTAAATACCAGCAATGATATCACACTAATAAACTTCTAAAAATGATAATTTGCTGTGTACCTTGGTATTCAGTTAATATTATCACCCTACTGAATCGACAAGTATGATTATAGGTGAAAACCGCCGGTCACGTGTCAAATCACAGTCAATGGTAGGTTTTTCGGTGCTTTCGTTATCAAGCGTGGGCGTGTGTCTGACCAGACGACAGTGACCACAGCCGAAAATGAACGATTTTCAGCATATCGATGACAGGTATGGTTACTGGTGTCCAGTCATTTTTTGAAGGAGAGATATCGTACTATATTGTCACCAAATGTAGGGTTATTACTATTTCAAGTTAACAAAAATTTTAAACATTTTTGCGGCGAGAGGTGTTTTAAGGTGTTGGTAGACAGTCCATGGTAGGTATTAGCATCGAATTATAGTGTGGGGAAATGAGCACAAAATGAACACGTGGGAACTTACTACCTGCCTCATGTATCACTGACTCATTCATCTCTCGATTCCTTCCACTTGTGTGTGTTTAAGAGGAATATGAACCATTAATAGTTTATTCTCTGTCTGTCTGATATTACGACAGTCCATGGTATCATCATCGGACCGATCGACAGTCCATGGTAGGTCAACATGCACTTGTGAATGATGCACAGAGAGCACATCGTCTGATCCAATGATTCGCCAAATGGACTGTTGCCAAGACAAATGGTAGCTACCATGGACTCGACAAATCTGATATATAATCATATGTTGCCTCATTATAACATTGCAGCTGTTATGCGGCTTCAATGTGAAGTGATCCAACCTACAGTTCATGGTCGCATGACAAATGGACTGGTGCATTCACGGTCACCTATAATCATACTTGTCGATTCAGTAGGGTGATTATACTAGGTCAGAGATGGACCATTTATTGCATTTGGTTTGAGGTTTAACTTAAGTGTCCCGGGATTCACTTCAATATTGTTGCCGAAAGGGTGGGACATATTAACAACTCCTATCTGCTATCGCTATATAGCTGAAATATTGCTGAACGCGACAGTCAGGTTGGGGAAAATACCTTGATCGAGGTAGTATAGCTTGATCGGTGTATTATACCTCGATCAAGGTATATAGGCCTATACCTCGATTGGGGTATAAGGCTATGTCAACTTCAGTTTTTATATATTTATGGAAAATGTGGACATCCACACACACTCCAAACTGTATGGATCTTTCAACAACATGGCTTCATTGTTCCACGATTTTCACAGTAACTTGTTGCTTCGTTTTATGCAGCTAATCATTCAAATTAGCCACTTTAATATCTCAAAATGAAATGGCTTCAAATGACATATTCGGTGAAATTTATTGAAAATAGCATGTGATGGCATACTTCATTCGCAACGTCATATATCCAAGTTGCATGAATGTACATGCATTGAGCGATGAATAAATTAGATTAAATTGTCCGATGCAAGGCACAATCTCCTAGCATTCACACACATGACAGGGTCAGAATTAGATGGAGAAAACCATCTATGAATTGATGTGATATCTGACGGTCGACGTAATTCATAGATGGAGCTCCAAGTCAACACCGAGTAAAAATCCGATCCCCCTCGTCTGGCGAGGGAGACTATTTACGCTAAAAATACGGTGTGAACAACTGAGTTTAGTAATTAACTTACTGTCTTCTCAAATCCATATCCTATTGATGACCACCGTTTATTTGGGTCTTTGGGAGGATATAATTGATTTAACAATAACAGCATAAATCCACACATGTCACCAACATTTTCTTCCAACATTTTCTTCTAGATTTGTCTTGACCATTATTTGTACGTTTTCATGAAAATGGCCCATACATGTATGTAACAAGATAAACATTTCCTTCTCTGCTATGTTTGCTTTCTGTTTCTTTCTTTCTTCCCTTTTTTTGTTTTTTGTTTTTTTGTTTTTTTTGCCGGCTTTCAAAAACCCCCCCTATGCCACATATATATGACTGACTTGAACTTCTGTAGATGATCGAGACATACTGACAGAAAATACTAGCTATTTCCACTCACAATCATAGTGTTGCATGTTTAAGGGTTATTTGGAGATAGTTCCCCCAATTGTATTTCGCTTCATATATATCTTTCATCTCTTTATCGCCATGTTTATCTTCTCTCATGTCTTTGGTTTCCTTGATTCTACTCTGATACTATTACCAGTCACACATATTTGTAAGTTAAGAACCATGATATTTACACGACATTCATGAAATGTACATTGTACATGTATCAAATCACCAACAAGTCATCCCATTTTAGAAGGCATGGTTATTAGATCCCATGATATAAAAATTAGTATAGTCCCTGATTTTTGACCCGTCCGAATTTTATAAAATCTTTTTTTTTTCTTCATATTTTGATACTTGTAACGTCGGTCTTATTGATTGTTGGAGAATGAAAATGAATATTGAATCTAAAAAAAAACTTTTACAATGAGCTCTGAATAGGAAAATGGAGCTAAAATTTCAACCTGTACTTTAACACTGTTCTACACTTGCATGCCAACTTGAGTAGGAATTCGATTCCCAGCTTTTGTCCGCACCCGTAGAAACAAGGGAGGTAACCAAGAAGGGTGGGAATACCAGCACATTCAGCACTGCACATGCACAAGAACATAAAACCGTCTACCCGAAAGGGATTTTCACTAAATGATTTTTCATGGGTCATATGCAATCATATTCTAGAACATTTCCCCAACTGGACATTTCCCCACTCGGACATTTGCCCCGCATATTCCTTCATGCACCTGGACTTCTCCCCACCCTTATATTTTGATGCAGTGCCACTGCATCAAATTTTATATTGGGATGAGGAAATGTTCAGGTGGGGTAAATGCCCAATCCTCATGTCCAGGTGGGGAAAAATGTTAAAAAAAGTGATTAGTTTATTAATTATTGACTGACGAAATATAATGTGTGGGCAGATGGTTTTATGTTGTTGCGCATGAAATTATACAGGGGTGAGAAAAAAAATCCAGGTGGGGGAAATGGCCTAGGTGGGGAAATGTCCTAGTGGGAAATGTCGTCGGAGAAATGTCCAAGTGGGCAAGGACAAGGTTAGGAAATGTCGGGAGGGGAACTGTTGAAGTGGGCAAATGTCCAGTTGGGAAATGACCATACATCCATGTAGGCATACATGTACATGTATTACATGTATTTCTATTCTATACCGTACCTATTTAGTATTGGAGATTGAAGTATTTGGTTTACAGATTACTAATCAATACAAAATAAATTGGCAACAACATGCACTTTGTGAGTGTGTATAGTTAATGGCCCAAATATGTTTGACATGCTCAAGGCATCTAAAAGTACTTTGTTAATTCCTTAATATTATATTTCAACACTCCATGCAACCCTCAGTCTGATACATTGGATTGGAGCCATGGTCATTTTGTTGACAGTTTCAGAATGGTTGAAGGTTCACTTCTTGGTTTATTGTTGTCATTTGTAGTGTCCGAAAATATGGACAACATTATTTATTCTAAATTTCTTGTGAAAATAAATAATATTTACTAATTTGTCCCCAACATGAATACATGTATACACTTACACCAGAGTGAGTGAGTAGGAGTGAGTGAGTCATATCGCGACGAACCAAGCACCACCCAGCCAAATTGCATTTCTGTTACTTCAAAGAAGAAATCTTTGAAGCAGCATGAAACCAGACATCCTCCAATAATCCAACCTATAAAACACTGGGGACAGCACACAAGACACAGACAGGATGCTTACATGACCAGTGCAATAAAAGACCAGTGATATTACAGTGCTGGACATCACATTAACAAGTTCCTGTTGCTTCTCAGTAAATGCATTGAAGCAGTACACCATCAGGAGATATACCTGACATGAGGTTGAATGTGACAACTGTGTGAAATCCTTTCTTGTGGTTTCGAGTTCGTGCAGAAATATTATTCCGTAACATGAGAAGACACCCCCAGTGATAGAACCACCAACATCATTCTCACCAGAAACATCATGTTTTAGCAATTAAGTTGATTAATTACCCTAATATGATTAGTTTTTTCAAACATTTGCTTTGTCTCAGCTGCATCCGGCAGAACAGCAAAATTAAGACGTAATAATCTCCATGTACCGCATTCGTACATCTGTAATTCTTGAACATGTTTATCTCGATTCTTTTGATGTCTTCTCTTCATTTTTTCCTCTCATTAGCTCTCAATGTGAACACACTCGTTATCTCTTTGAGTTGTTATCATTATTGATATGATTTGTTTAACTTCTATAAAACAAGATATAAGTTGGAAATTTCACCTCGGCCAGCTCCACCTGAAAATGGCCATATGGGATATTGGTCGAAATAAAGCGTAGACTAAAGCCTGGCGCACACGAGAGCTATTCCCTGAGCCAACAACCTCAATTGTCTGTTGTCTCGGGATGTTTCAGTGCACACGGTGAGCAAAAAGTTCAAGTTGATTTCAGTTCCCGCGAGCTTCAGTATAGGGTTGATATGAACCTAGTTAGCAGAACAAAGAGTTATTCTCATTACCCTGTACCTCTCATTTAAATGTCTATTGAAGACATTCAATTTTTAACTATATTCAGTTTTATATTCACAAATGCTGCAGGATATCCAATTACTGACATTTATATACAACATCTGCTGCCTTAACACAGGGTCTCGATCAGGCTCATGTAATAAATATATGGTTTGTTTATCATCAGGAAAGGGGAGATTTTATTTTAAATTTTAGTTGTGCACAAGGTATTCTATATGAAATATGCATTGAAACATTAAGCTGACGGCGAACTTAGACACTGCAGAAAGAATACAAATCTTTGGGATGTAGGGAGGTGATGATAAATGAACTATTAATTTGAGCCATATACATGTATCTCAGGCAATATAGCCTGACTTTGTGCAGTGTGCATGGTTTGACCCATTTTATCTTCACCCATAAAACACGGATAGTTCATTATCATTTCTTCCCATGCTTCAACGTGGAGCATTATGTATCTCTGGTGAGAGATATGACATTTTTTAACGTAAAGTTACCAAAATAATAATTACATGCAACATAAAAATGGATCTTCAGGGCTTATTCTTCAATGGTTCTTCATGGCTTGTTCTTCAATGGTTCTTCATGGCTTGTTCTTCAATGGTTCTTCCTGGCTTGTTCCTCAATGGTTCTTCCTGGCTTGTTCTTCAATGGTTCTTCAAGGCTTGTTCTTGAAAGGTTCTTCAGGGCTTGTTCTTCAATGGTTCTTCAGGGCTTGTTCTTCAATGGTTCTTCAGGGCTTGTTCTTCAATGGTTCTTCATGGCATGTTCTTGAAAGGTTCTTCATGGCTTGTTCTTCAATGGTTCTGCATGGCTTGTTCTTCAATGGTTCTTCAGGGCTTGTTTTTCAATGGTTCTTCAGGGTTTGTTCTTCAATGGTTCTTCAGGGCTTGTTCTTCAATGGTTCTTTGGCTCTTGTTTAATTGTTCTTCAGGGCTTGTTCTTCAATGGTTCTTCAGGGCTTGTTTAATTGTTCTTCAGGGCTTGTTCTTTAATTGTTCTTCAGGGCTTGTTCTTCAATGGTTCTTCAAGGCTTGTTCTTCAATGGTTCTTCAGGGCTTGTTCTTCAATGGTTCGTCTGGGCTTTTTCTTTAATTTTTCTTCAGGGCTTGTTCTTCAATGGTTCTTCATAGCTTGTTTGTCCATGGAAATCTGATTTCCAGGAAATTTGCGCAATCTGTGTAGAAACGATAGCTTTGGATTCCCGTGGATTCCCTTACAGCTGGGTTGCGAGCATCTATTTGGATTCCTGTGAATTGTGCTGAAGAACAAGTCCTGTCCTAAATTGTTCGATTTATAGTGGAGTAATTTGATGCACATTTACCAGTTATCAAAGATTACAAATATGCCTCCATGTTGTAGCATAGACTGAAATGTATGGGCAAAGCTCACAGTGGGTACTTCAGTGTGTATGGGCAAAGCTCACAGTGGGTTATACTTCAATGTGCATATACATTGAGAGAACAAAGAAGAGCCTGAATGTGCAGTGACTTCAGCTGATCAGCTGCTGGTTCATATATATATTCACTTTGCCTCATCGTTTTAACCTGGGAGATTATTATTATTTTTAACCAGTGATAACTGACATTTAAGTTTTATATTTCATACATACATGCTATATTATCCCAGTGTTGAAAGAAAGTGTGTGTCATTATGCTTTTTTTTTGTAGTTTTTGTTGGGGTTAGGGTTTTGTTAGGGTATGTTTGTTTGGGTCATCGTCGCCGTGTGACCAATAAGGTTAGGTGCGACGTTAAACTTCAAACAACCAACCAACCAACCATTATGCTTAGAATAATGTATAATTTGATAAATATTACATGAAAATATGCCATTTATAAACACCTGTTCATAATAATCTCCTAGGCTAAAAGCAGGGCTCAAAATTGCCACAAGTCCGGCAGCCCGTGGCTGGTGAATTTAGAACTTGTCTGGTTGAATATAGTTCTAAAGCTAGCTAACCAGCCGTTATAATTAAAGAATTTCACCTTTGTACAATGAAATATACCAGCCCGATGGTCTGGTAAAGTTTTATGGTAAATTCATGCCCTGAAAAGATAGGGCAAAGTGAAAATATATGAACCAGTACCTGATCAACTGAATTCACAGGTCACTGCATAGATAGGCTCTCCTTTGTTTTCCCAATAATGTGCAATTTTAGGTGTATCATATCAATACGTACATGTATGTCTGAAAGATTGAGATGCATACATGTACATGTATATGGTCAATTATATGAGCTGACAAATCATGGTGCACCTTCCAAAATGTTCAAATTACCACGTATCACGATCACATGTTCAATTTTCTTGTTCTGTATCTGCTCTAATTACCTTGTCTATTCAATATATCAGATGTTTGATGTAACTGTCATATTACAACTTCCTTTCACTCGTTATATACAGTAGTTTTTTGATTATTTTTTTTTATCTGTCATAATTTTTGATCTCTAATTTACAAATCTGTAGGAATTTTTTCACCTCAAAATGATGTTAACATTCTTTCTGGAAATCCAATTAAATGTTCATGTGTGACAGTCATTTGTACAAATCTTCATTCAAGCATGACCACACAGTCTGTATGCACTCCATGTGTTATGGCTATTTCATTGATTTTAACATGTTACATGTACATGTAAGATGTTAACGTCAACAATCTGAAAAGTGAGTCTGGTCATGGTGATAGAGGCTTTCTCATTCTCACGACATGTATCATCTAGTACTGTACATCTAGTCCTCTTCAGTAATTTCACAAAATTGTGGTTCCATCATTATCTAATTGGCTTTTACGGATAAAAAAATTTAACAATGGATTAATGCATGACCATCTAAAGCTTGAAGTAATAACATACTTCAAGTTCAATGTGGAGGGATATCATTACTGGCATATTTTTGACTTAAAGTTGCAAAATTATCATTACAGTAATTCCACTAATAATTGATCACAGGAAGTGCAGCTGAGGGACCTACTGGCATCAGGCATTCCAACAGAGTGGCATGGTGTGCCGGGTTGGAACTCCTAGGAACTTCATGGCGTCCTTTTTGGAACTTGGCAGACAAAGGATGGCTTATGTCATACCATGCAATGGCATGGAGGGAAGCCATTCCAATTGGAACTTCTCTCCATCCAGAATAGAACACCAAACTGGGCATGGTGTACATCCCATTTGGATAACCAGCATATATGCTATTCCTACAAAGGAACTCATGCCCCAAATTCAAGAAGCTCTGTAAAACGCCTAATGTAGTACATCCATCCATCCATCCATCTGGTGATATTCTTCATGGCACCAGCTACAAAATGTCCCATTTTGTCATCATATGGATTTTCTTCAATTTCAATGAAGAATGGGAATGTTACTTTTTCTCTGTGTTTGAATAACAGAGTTGAAAAGTGAACTTCCTGTGATTGAATTATTAGGGGAATTACTGTAAGCGTACTGGTCTTTCGTGATATGGTAGGATAAGTTGATGCATTTACTGAGTATATTTATGCCAGTTACCGACAATGAAAATTATGTTCTGCAAGTGCCTTGGAAGATCTTTTTAGTCAGGTGAGGGAGGACTGTGTCTTGGGTTATTTGAGAGAAATCGGTTTGTTGCATAAGTTTTAATGTGTGTGTGTTTTAATGTGTTGGATTACTAAGTTATTGGCTTGAGTACTTAGAATTTTGTTTGATCGTCGCTATATAGCTGAAATACTGCTGAACGCGACGTTAAACCCTAATTCTCTCCACAATGATCGCCACAATATAGGTACTTTAGACTGAAAATGTATCAATGGATTTTCGAAGAAACAACAGTGCAGCTCGGACTACATGATATTCATTCAATATGATTTCAATCTTTTATATTGACGTTCAAATTTAAATTCATCTGAGCTTTTCACTGGTCTGAGGATCATCGAGTCAATCACAGAGTTTCTACAAGGTCTCTGTTGGAATGTGGCAACAGTCATGACAATAAGCCCCAAATATAAAGGTCGGCGCACACCTTTGTGATTGTGTGATAATTGTTTTAAACCACAGTACTTGTAAAATTATGAACTGAAAAAAAGAGAGAAATGTATAAAGCATTTGTGTTGATGGGCTGCAAAATCCGTGTGGGAATTTCGATAACAAATTAACAGGATTGTGTCGTAAGGGATAATAATTTGACCAGATCGTAAGGAATTCACTACATGTAGGTGTGTGGCAAAGTTTTACTCACTTCTACTTGCAAGTGACTGAATCGTTTGTGATATTTTGTCTGCAACCAATAAACACGCAAGCTTTTGGTCACAACTAGCTGATTATCACATGATACCAAAGTTGCACCCCCAAAATATAAATGAGACACATGAGAAGTTTTATTTGGATTTTCTTGATTGTTGCGACAATGTCACAAAGGTGTGCGACAAACCGTTCCTTCATACAAAGTCGAGAGTATTTGTTTGATAAATATATACATATTTTTTTAGGTAAAAATACTATTTTCAAATATATGTATAGTACATGCTGCTTGCATATGATACCGTATCGTATATTTGAATGATGCAATGATAATGTATTGTACATGTGAATGCAATTCTCCACATACCAGATATCATAACATGATATATGTCTATGTCCTTATGTGCCAGATTAATATAGGATACAAGTGGAAGGCATGTTAGGCTTCAGCTAGATATTCATAATTAACTCATTTCGTGGAAGGAAATGGGTTGAAAGATTAATTTGACGATACAAAAGTAAACCTTCTTTATCTTCCTTCCAGTTGTGGTAGAACTTGAAATTCAACTGGAGTGGCTTCAGGACTAATTACAGAAATTAAACTTGCTAATTACTTTTCATGCTTATAGTTTTAGAGAGAAGAAATAGGGTGAAAATATGGCACATATTCATGTAACTGAATAAACACCTTCACTGGCTAAAGTAGAGACATGTGTGTTAGACTTGTCACCTGTCACCACGGGAAATCACAGGGGCTGAATTTGAAATGAACACCTGGGCCTGAAAAAATCTACATTATTATACTCAAATATATACCATGTGTCCTCAACATCATATTTATTATCATATAAATGTGAGTACATTTTTGTGTTTGGGATGAAACTTGCTTCTATGGTACAAAATCCTGCTAATTAAACACTTTACAGCAATTACTCTAACAATTCAATCACCCTGGATGGATGGATGGATGGTCGTGCGAACACGCCGTGCAACCCGTTTCTCCCAACCCGCCCTACACATGATCCCTCTTAACAGTGTCACATAGACACTGTTTAATCCCCACATTCTTATTAAACAATATACCTTCTCTTAATTCCCATAACTACAGAAGTATCACATAATATTTCCATTTGTCAAGCCCCATCATTCTCCCTTATCGTACCGATTCTTAGTGGCAACTTTGATTAATTATCACCATTAAATCTCCCAATAGCCACTCATCCTCCCCATTCACTCAACATTTAATTTTTCACCCATCTATTCAAGATTGAATTAAACAAAATTATCTACATGCACATTTGGCTGAATTGTGCATCCTTCTATATCAATTACTATTTCTCTAAATTCTACATGCATTTGTGCATGTAAATACCCCTTATTTCGAGCCTCGCATATTAGAATTGAATCACACCCAATTTTGTGGACAAAATTCAATCAGCTGTTCTAAAGTAAATAACCTTGATCACGATCTAAAATCATGGAAACGAAGAAGAAATATTAAAAGAATAATACTGTATATGCATGATTTTGAACCGATTTTCAACTTCCTGTTCTAATAACGTTGCATGATCACCCCAACATTTTTTGGTGGGAAATTTCATCTCCTGTGATTGAAATTGAATTATTAGAGAAATTACTGTAAACATACATGTACAGTAAATGTTACAATAAAAAACCCTGAACTTTGAAACAAGATGAACATTAAAATAGGATTATATAATGTGTTCAACAACAGCATGATAGTGTAACTTGAGCAGCATGGATACCTCCTAAAAATTTGGTTTTCAAATCGTAAAATTATAACAGGTATTTGGACTGTACTCGGCACAACCCTGCAAGTGATTTGCTGTCTGAATGTTCACCAGGAGCAGATATCCCAGGAACAAAATCATTTTTGTGAGTTGCTGATCAAAGTAGTGTAGGTAAATTTAGAATGGAATCAAGATTTGCTATATGTACATGTGCCAATTGCAGAAACTATATAAGGATTGTCTACTTTTCACCTCCAGGGCTGGGGTGTTAATACAGTTATGTACTAGTATGGAACCAATCCCCAGTACAATGTACATGGATAGAGTGACAGCTTGATTTTACTGTGTTATAAATCACTCTGTAATAAAGATAAAACACCTGCAAAATTGTATGGTAAATTTTAATGACTTTTAGTTAAAGAGCTCTCAACCAACTGGAATTTATCACACGTACAGTGACAGAAGCAACTACATGACCATCCACTCTTATACAAACCATAAATTAATAGAATACATACATGTATGTATTTGCTGGAAAAACTATCGTTAAACTGCCACAATTCTGTTTTGATGACACATTTATTGTTTTATAAGACCACCTGCATTGGTTTGCATTGTCCTGTTATTAGTTCAAGAACTAGGATTTCCTGTGTCCAGTCTGATTCATTCTTTGTTTGGTGGAAACTGACCCCAGTGGAATTATGGGGCATTTCATATTCAAGTTAATCCCTGGACAGTGCTGCCTCGCCCTCGATGGCAGCGGGTGCAAGGTGCACTGAGACGTTACTGGCCACTCGATTGAGCTCCAGTTTGTTAATTGGGGTGCCTTGCTATCTGTTTACCCCATAAATTAGTTTTAATCAATGATAACTGCATGAACTAATTTTGACCGGATGTTCCCAAAATTATCATTTAATGTAAGTTTATTGGTCCTGTCTTGGAATAGTAGGAATAAATATGATTCATATTATCATATTTACAACAAATATCAATAGTTGAAAATCCCGCCTCGGATTCAAGATGTGGGGAGCGATCATGAGAATGAACCGGACCTCATGCGGTCATCATGTGCCAGTGCACCTGTCGATAGCATTGTCCAAGGATTAATTGAGGGCCTAAGTTTTTTAGGACCAGTTTGTAAACCCACAGGCACCTCTCTGCAATGACCAGCTCAGCTGGCCCGGGCACATGTATAATAACCCACCGGGAACGTGCATCATAACTATCAATTATGATTATTAATATTCTGGTCACGTGACTCATGGCGACTGCAGCCTCTCTATATCTGTCCCCAAAGATGTATTCATATTGCTAGCAAGTGCAGAGTAACATTATATAGGGATCAAGCTCATTCAATAATTGCTATTTCAATATGTATTGGTGTGTAATGCCTATGTTGCTTCACACACCTTTATACCACTGTATCAAGTATGACTCTATCAACTTCGTATTGCAGCCGCAATTCAGCCATACACCTGGTTAGCCTTTCACATGATCAGCCATTCACAGGTGCAGCCATACACATGCGCAGCCATTCACACGACACAGCCATTCACATGGTAAGCCACTCACGGGTGAAAGCTACTTGGTGGAAGCCACTCGGGCGAAAGCCATTCGGGCAGAAACCACTCACAGGCGAAAGCCACTTGGGCATGCCACTCGGGCGAAAGCCATTCGGGAAAGCCACTCGGGCGAACGCCACTCTCATCACAACGACACCAACTGGCAGCTTAGTCTGACCCATTTGTTGGCCAAATATATTTTATCATTCTATATCTGTGTTCTGTGTTGTTTATAAATGTGGAATATAGGCGCATCTCTTCTGAAAACATTTATTGGATTGGCAAATGTAGTAGGCTAGGTAAATGGGTTTTGTCAAAAGATACGACAAAATCAAAATGAAATCTACTTTTTCCAACATTTTTTCCAGCAAAAAAATGATGAAGCAGTTTAATCACCTTGTCCCTCCAGTCACTTCACAGCAAATAAACAAGTTGTTATCCATAAAGTAACCAAGGAATTATGTCAACTTGTAAATGCTGATCAAATGTCAAAGGCCCTTTGGGGATCCCAGAGATTGACATGAAAATGCTGAACTACCAAATGAAGATAACTGCACACGGCCTTCTGCATCGATTTACTCAAAACAACACAATAAAAATAGCATGTCGGAAAGATAGATACGGTAATTCCCCTAATAATTCAATCACAGGAAGTTCATTTTTCAACTCTGTTATTCAAACACAGAGAAAAAGTAACATCCCATTCTTCATTCAAATAGAAAAAAAATCATATAATGACAAAATGTGACACTTGTATGGTGGCCGACAGCTGCCATTCCATAAATGTAACTTTTTTAAACGTTTTCTCTATTTTTTTTTTTTTTTTAATTGAAATATTTTTTCCATATTATTTCATTTTCATTTCATTTTTTTTTTAATTTCATTTCCGTTTTCTTTTCGTTTCATTTGGATTTCGTTTTCATTTTCATTTCACTTTCATTTCATTTTGTTATATTTTTTTTTACTTACCGGTAAATTAAAAAAAAAACATTATTTCATTTTTTTTAAAATTTCATTTCCTTTTCATTTCATTTCATTTTGATTTTGTTTTCATTTCACTTTCATTTCATTTTGATTTTGTTTTCATTTCACTTTCATTTCATTTTGTTATCACAAGGAAAAAAATATATAAGGTGGCAGCGCCCGGCACTGCCAGTTTTTTTTTTTTTTTTCCTCTCTCAAAACGAAAACAAATTCTTCTGTGGCCGAGAACTGCCAGCCGAGCGCTGCCAGCCGAGAGCTGCCAAGTCATATTATTGGCTAATGTGTATCACGTGTGTGTTCATAGTGCCGTACCCTTAGAATTTCTCTCACAATGCGAAAGTGAAGATGAACCTGTACGACGCTAGCACTTGCCAATTGCCAATCTCCCCCTCCCCCCTGTCTGCCCTCTCTCCCCCCGTCTCCCATAGGGGTAAATTCTCGATGTCACGGTGCCGACAAAAGTTCCATATGGCGGAAAACAATGCCGCAGGATATGAGATCATGTTGAGCGAGTAGATTCATTTATATGTCGAAAATTGGGTGTTTCATGGAATCTGACTGTTGGTTCGACGTTCATTGCCCCCGTTACCAACAATCAACAATATAAATAGCTAGGTACCGGTAGGTAGAATATATGGTACCAAGTACACTAAATTATACCAACAATAGCTCACTGTAAATATGGAATTTGTGCGTCATGGTTGCGGAATGGTATGGGAACCTAGAGCTAGCAAGGAGGGGTGTGACTAAAAAGCGTCCGGTAGCGTCCGGAAGCGCTCGGTACATCGTCCGGTACTTTTTACACCGCCCGGTACACCCTACAGTATTCCTTTTGTGTCCCATACAAAATTGTGTATGTCCCATGCAAATATCGACTGGTATTTGCCATTTTCTGATGTGCGCGCGTTTAGTCTGGAATCATCCCGCCCATTTAGAACATCTAAAAATGTATAGAACATCTAGAAAGTATCGGATGGTGAAAAACGTACCGTAAAGAAAATACGAAGCTGCGCATCTGAAAACCCCTCGGCTCCGGGCGCCAGTCATTCATAATGTATTCAATTTGAAAAAAAGGCTTCAGGAACACCAAGTAGTCAAGTGACAAATATACAGATTATGAAAAATTTTGCAATGAGAAAGGGCCTCTAAGGTTTCCGTCCAATCAGAGAAACCGGTATTCATTCATTACATAAGAGTCGATGATGTATACCAAATTTTACATCGAGCATTTAAAAGTTATCAGAGATAGAGATCATAATGATTTCGCATAAATTAAAGATGGCCGCCCATCCTTCCCACCACTCAGAGGAACTGATGTGGTTATTCATTGAAGTCTCTTGATACATGGATGCTGTATACCAAGTTTCATATAGAACACTGAAATGGTATCAAAGACATACATCATTAAAGATTTTGCATAAATTAAACATGGCCACCAAGGTTCCGCCCAATCAGAAAAACGAGAACCGTCATTTATCGTAAGTCTACTGATGCATCGATGATGTTTACCAAATTTCACATCGAGTACTTGAACAGTATCAGAGATAGAGATCATTAATGATTTCGCATAAATTAAAGATGGCCGCCCATCCTTCCCGCCACTCAGAGGAACTGATGTGGTTATTCATTGAACGTCTCTTGATACATCGATGCTGTATACCAAGTTTAATATAGAACACTGAAATGGTATCAAAGATATACATCATTAAAGATTTTGCATAAATTAAAGATGACCACCAAGGTTTCCGCCCAATCAGAAAGGCCAGAACTGTCATTTATCTTAAGTCTATTGATGCATCGATGATGTATACCAAATTTTACATCGAGTCCTTGAACGGTATCAGAGATGGAGATCATTAATGATTTCGCATAAATTAAAGATGGCCGCCCATCCTTCCCGCAACTCAGAGGAACTGATGTGGTTATACATTGCAGGTCTATTGATACATCGATGCTGTATACCAAGTTTCGTATAAAACACTTGAATGGTATCAGAGATATATATCATTAAAGATTTTGCATAAATTAAAAATGGCCGCCGAGGTTTCCACCGAATCAGGGAAACTGGTTTGGTCATTCTTTTGGAGTTTCTTGATGCATCGATGATCTAGACCAAATTTCCCACTGAACAGTGAAATGATTTCGGAGAAACATAAGATTAATGGTTTCGCATAAATTAAATATGGCCGCCAAAGTTTTCAACTAATCGGATCCAGATTCAATAGTGTTCTGGATCATGAGCATATGGATGTACACTGCAAGTTTGGTGTGCCTAGGGTAAGTCGTTCTAAAGATATCTTGGTAACGAGAAAGCTGTGATGGTTTCGCATAAATTGAAGATGACCGCCAAAGTTTCCAACCAATCAGGTCCAGATTCAATAGGGTTCTGGGTCACGAGCATATGGATGTACACTGCAAGTTTGGTGTGCCCAGGTTAAGTCGTTCTAAAGATATCTTGGTAACGAGAAAGGTGTGACGGACAGACGGACGGACGGACGTACATGACGACGACAATACCCTTCGGCCAAATTTTGGCCGAGGGGTAAAAATATCAAATTTACAGTACCGGGCGGTGAATGAAGTACCGGACGATATAAGAAAAAAAAATGATTCGGAGAATACTGGCAGATTTAAGCTCAAATTTACAGGAAAAGATAAATGAAGTCTGTTAACGATCATCTAGAAAGCGGTGCCAAAGAAATGACAACATGACAACAGTCAGTAGTACCGGGGAAGCCGACCAGGAAAATGGGCGGGATGATTCCAGACCAGAAGGTCATGCGATTAAATGCGCGCAAGTCAGAAAACGGCAAATATCAGTCGATATTTACATGGGACATACACAATTTTGTATGGGACACAAAAGGAGTATTGTAGGGTGTACCGGGCGGTATAAAAAGTACCGGGCGGTGTCCCGGGCGCTACCGGACGCTTCCGGACGCTACCGGACGCTTTTTAGTCACAGTCACACCCCTTCTGGGTAGCTCTAGGTTCCCATACTATTCCGCAAACATGACGTACAAATTTCATATTTACTGTGAGCTATTGTTGGTATAATATAGTGTACTTGGTACAATATACCTACCTGTACCTAGCTATTTATATTGTTGATTGTTGGTAACGGGGGCAATGAACGTCGAACCAACAGTCAGATTCCATGAAACATCCAATTTCCGACATATAAATGAATCTATTCGCTCAACATGACCTCATATCCTGCGGCATTGTTTTCCGCCATATGGAACTTTTGTCGGCACCTCGTGACATCGAGAATTTACCCCTATGGGAAGCGAGGGGAGAGAGGACAGACATGGGGGGGGGTTGGCAATTGGCAAGTGCTACCGTCGTACAGGTTCATCTTCACTTTCGCATTGTGAGAGAACTACTAAGGGTACGGCAATATGAACACACACGTGATACACATTAGCCAATAGTATGACTTGGCAGCTCTCGGCTGGCAGCGCTCGGCTGGCAGTTCTCGGCCACAGGAGAATTTGTTTTCGTTTTGAGAGAGGAAAAAAAAAAAAAAAAAAAACTGGCAGTGCCGGGCGCTGCCACCTTATATATTTTTTTTCCTTGTGATAACAAAATGAAATGAAAGTGAAATGAAAACAAAATCAAAATGAAATGAAAGTGAAATGAAAACAAAATCAAAATGAAATGAAATGAAAAGGAAATGAAATTTAAAAAAAAAATGAAATAATGTTTTTTTTTTAATTTACCGGTAAGTAAAAAAACATATAACAAAATGAGATGAAAGTGAAATGAAAATGAAAACGAAATCCAAATGAAACGAAAAGGAAACGGAAATGAAATTAAAAAAAAAATGAAATGAAAATGAAATAATATGGAAAAAATATTTCAATTAAAAAAAAAAAAAAATAGAGAAAACGTTTAAAAAGTTACATTTATGGAATGGCAGCTGTCGGCCACCATACACTTGGTAGCTGGTGCCATGAAGAATATTGCCGGATATATGCCATTTTTGCTGCACTTTCGGAGATCGAATTATTAAGGGAATTACCGTAGCCATATAACTTCATCTTCGCTGCACCAAACCAATTTCTACATTCTCACTTCGAAGTGGGAATGTAGAAATTGGTTTGGTGCAGCGAAGATGTATGACTTGCATTACATTTAATTGAAGAATATTGCCGGATATATGCCATTTTTGCTGCACTTTCGGAGATCGAATTATTAGGGGAATTACCGTAGCCATACAACTTCATCTTCGCTGCACCAAACCAATTTCTACGTTCTCACTTCGAAGTGGGAATGTAGAAATTGGTTTGGTGCAGCGAAGATGTATGACTTGCATTACATTTAATTGTAATTGTACAATGTACAGTACAGGGAAATAAACAAATAATTTGTACCGTTAAATTTTATCATTACAGTATATTAATCTCCACATTTCGTTGTTGATCATCCCTGCCTCGATCAACCCTGTGTGTTATGAGAGTCGAAATTCCTTTGAAATTTCCCAACACTGCAAACGTCCAGCTTGAATACCAAACGGATATGAGCAGAATTGTGTCACATTCAGTGAGACGCCTTTTAGAGCTCCGAGCACACAGAGGGATCTTTTTAATTCGGCAAAGTCTCGTAAGAAATCTTGTGAGATTGTCCTGTTTGCCATGCGCCAGTGGTGCTATGAGCCGAGTTAACATGTCCGTGTGAAATGTAACATAGTTCCGTGAGGTTTTCCTTGTGTTCAACAGGATTGTGCTATCACATACTACTGAGTGAGACTGTAACTGTTTGGGTTGACAGTATGCAATTTCAGGCCATTTATAATAATATTTGTTTCCATGAACAAAACCTGTCATTTGTATGTACATGTACACGGAACCTACTGTTAGCCAGAAATTTTAATTACCCAGGTACTGTCTCAATTGCTGTATTCTTCAACATTTCTCAAAACTGGTTGCACGCTTCCTAGCTGTCTCGGCCATGTTTCTCTGTCAGATAACCAGGGACTCAAAAAGACAGGTGTACATACAGTACAGTCCTTTGGCTATTATTATGGAACTTGAAATAAAAGTTACGCTATCTTGTTCTATGTTGTTCTGAAACCAGCCATCCAACCATCTTTTTCACAAAATTCAGCAAAGTTATTCCTCTTGAGAAATGCAAACATCACCATAAATAATGCTAAGTTAAGTGTTTAAAACAGCGCTTAACTGTTGAAATATTGTTAGAATCATTTTTTTTGGTTTCCAGGCCTACATATTATGATTTAATGTATACATGCACTGTCTTAAAATTATAAAAAAAATTAAAAAAATCAAACTAAAAAAACAAAAAACTTAAAAAAAAAGAAAGAAACAAAATACCTTCTTTTGGCTTAACCTGAAATTCTCTTCATAGCCATGGTCTAAAGTATTTGTTGTGATAAATATAATACATGCATTACAAGGTGAGTGAAAGTTCAGGCTGATTAACCCCAAGTAACACATGTCACACATGTACATGACATATGTACATGGACCACTCCACAATGGTCATGCAATGTACATATACATGACATATGTACATGGACCACTCCACAATGGTCATGCAATGTACATATACATGACATATGTACATGGACCACTCCACAATGGTCATGCAATGTACATATACATGACATATGTACATGGACCACTCCACAATGGTCATGCAATGTACATATACATGACATATGTACATGGACCACTCCACAATGGTCATGCAATGTACATATACATGACATATGTACATGGACCACTCCACAATGGTCATGCAATGTACATATACATGACATATGTACATGGACCACTCCACAATGGTCATGCAATGTACATATACATGACATATGTACATGGACCACTCCACAATGGTCATGCAATGTACATATACATGACATATGTACATGGACCACTCCACAATGGTCATGCAATGTACATATACATATTTATATGATGCAAACAAGCCTTGTCATGGATGAAATAGTTGTACAGGTATCAAGCTGTAGATCTATGTATATTTTAATGAGCATTGTATGTATACATTTTAATTTGTAACCTGTATGGATATATCCAGCTGATGTCAAGATTATGCCAGTACTATATTCTAAATGATCACATTAATGCTGTTATTTAACGAAAGAATAATATTAAAATATGTTTCAACATGAATCATAAAATAATTATTTTCTTGGGTTGATTGCCACACATTGTTATGTTTACTAGAAAAACTATTTCTTTTACCATGTTTACTTGGAAAGAACACCCTAATAATTAACACTCAAATATCATGACAATAAGAATTGAACATGTTGAATGCACAGGGATAGATCTGATTTGAGATATATGCTACAAATTCTTTGTTTTGATTGCCTTCATGTATTTACCACATTTTGTTCCCATCAGTTTACTACTTTTTACACAATTTGTCACTTCTGCTTTGTAAGGACACAAATTAATCCAGCCATCTTGACATGTTCATTAAGTATCTGACAGTTAAAGCCCTGGAAATCTTATTATCAACAATGTATACCCAATAATGTTTACTTTTCCAAGAACTCCTGTTAAAAATAAGAGTAACCTGTGTACAAGGTTAAATCAAGAGAAAAAACGGGGTCCATGTGTAAACTGTCCTGAAACTTTAAGGATGACAATTAGATCTTGTAACCTTTTGTATCATGACCGTCTCTGAAAACAATTTTCTTGGATTGAACCTAGAACATGTGGAACAACATCAGGTTGAGGTGCATCCTCCATGCCTTTTAGCTCCCACATCTGAGAGGTAGTTCAGAGAGATAATTCCCAGACCAGATAGGTACATGTAGTTTACACATCAGAGGGGTACTTGTAGATCCCACATTAGAGTAGTATTTCTTGCATTAGAGAGGTACTACCCACATCAGAGGTAGATCCCACATCAGAGAAATATTTCCTGTTTCAGAGAGGTATTTCGTACATCACAAAGATATAGATCATAACTTAAAAGTGAAAATATCAGTATTTTTCTTCGAAATTGTTGGAACCTAATTGTTTGGTTTTTACCGATGTTTGATGTTTTATCAGACAATCGATTGCTGCTCGTGATTTATGATAAAAGATCCCATCAATGTTTAATTCCCCTTGAAGTTTATTAGGGTGCTGGTGTCATTTGTCATTCAACAAACATGGTTCTACTATCAAATTAGGTATGTTGCAGACAAATCTTGAAGGAAATATTTTTAGCACATGTTCCGAAATCGGTGACTTTCTCTCCGAAACCCAAGGAACTCCCGGGGTTGACCTGAGAGATCATCGTGCACACTCCAGGTCATGGTAAGAATAGGCCTCAGCCCCTCCGACAGCTTGTTGTAAGAGGCGACTAACTGGAGCACCCATGGAAAAGGAATAGGACCCAAACATTGTGATATAACGAAAAATTGTTGAAAGCGACATTAAATCATTTTGAGTTGTTGGCAGGATTCAGATAGCATCATTTTGCAACCAATGCAGATTCTTTAGTTTCAGTTATGTATGGGTTTCTTTTGCATTTGAAGACCATTGTCTCTTGAATAGCGTCTTTCATCAGGAGAAGAACAGTTTCTTCAGTTTTGCAGATTTTCCTTCTAAAGCTTATGAGGGCCTTTATGTACTTTTTCACTGGAAATATGTTTGGGAACATAGGACATGGAGGAAATTTTTCTGTGAGCCCTGGTGTTTGACCTCACCCAGTTTGATCACACAAGATTACTGAGCAAACGAGGGAAGCAAACAGGTAAATTAACTTAGCAAACATGGAAGCTGCAGGGAGCAAATAAATACACAGACATGAGTATGTCTCGCAGACAGACCCCATGAAGATCTGAGCTGTAATATTAGACAGCAGACAGACGGGGGTTCTTCTGAGAGAGTTCCTTGCTTCTTTAAAACAATACCAATGATCACCTATCCTGCAGGATCAATATTATTGTCCAACTTTAAAATAATGAAAATAATTTTTCGGGAGAAAGAAAAATAACTGACAATTGGAAATTGAACTCGCAATTCCTCCAATCTGTGGAGTTGCACTTACCATCTGGGCTATATGCCACTGTTATAGATTGTCCGGATGAACAGATGAACACGAAGCCTTTCTCTCTGTGGCCCTGTGGGGCTTGAACACAAGGGTTGATGTGGGGTGTTGTCATACATACCCCAGGTCATGAGATTAACCTGAGGTGTCACTGTGCATACCTCAGGTCATGGAAAGAATTAAGGGCCTCAGTCAGACAGCTTGTTTGAAGAGGCGACTAACTGGAGCACCCCTGGAGTTTGAAAAGGGGTAGGATTCCCTTGGTGAGAAAAGAAATATGACCCAAATGATGGACTGAAATACTGAATTGAAAGTGACATTAAAACGTATTCACTCACTCACTCTGTTGCAATGTATTCAACTACATATAGCTTCATAATATATTTTCACGGGGCGATGTAGGCCCGTAGGGACTAATGGTCCTGTCTTGTAGTCAGAAAAAATTGAGCACCAGCTCTGTGTCTTGCTAACACAGCAAAAGTTCTTACACGACAAGAAAGAGGTCTGAAACTTCCTTCTTTAGAGTGTCCAGGTTTCTGTGTTTTTAATGTTCGCGTATAGTTGCAGGTCTGATATGTTTAAGTTACATTTCCATTTATCTAATTTTATGCGTGTTATCGTTCATTTTCCAGTGGCACTACTTTCGTGCTCAAAATATGTCGTCTGCTAAACCACAGATTTTGAGAGGCACATGTTGAGTGATTTTGTGGGACTAACTCATTCTCAAAAGAAAGCGTGTTTGGGCAGTAATTTAGTATTAAATAATACCAGTATAAGTGTAATTCATTGTAGAAAACAATGGGATATTTCGCTTTGCCTGTATTCATTTATATTTTCATGAAATATGTGTGTTGAGTTACAGTTTGGAATTTTCACCATTTAAGCTTACCCCTCTAGACCCTCTGCATTATATTTTTATAGTAAGTTTCTAAAATCCAGTGGTGGTCAAATCATTTACGTAATAATTTCCCTGTATTCAGAAATGTTTTCTTTCCATTCTACTTCTGAAATATTCATGGAATGTTGCAAGCATTTCCCCCTGATCTACAGAAAGAGCTCTGCATATCACAGTTTTGAAGCTGTAAGGTGACAGGGGAGATAACCAAATAGAACTGTAATATACTAGGGAGGAGGTACATGAAACAATATGATGCCATGAGAGGATGCATCCCAGCATAGCTCCAGTCCATCTAACCATGAGGATTTTACATTGTATCTCAATACTCATTTTTACCCCTCGGCCAATTTTGGCCATGGGGTATTGTTGCTTGTTCGTATGTCAGTCGTGAGCGAGATAGACGGAAAACGTTTCCACTGAAGAATTCCAAATTTGGTATGCTTATTTACCTAGTCAAGGACCAGAAGCCTGTTGAATTGGGACCTGATTGGGTGGAAACCTTGGCGGCCATCTTTAATTTTATGCAAAATGGATAGTGATCCATATCTCGGAAACCATTCAACTGTTCAGTACGAAAGTTGGTATACATCATCGATACATCAAGCAACTTTCAATGAATTACCAAACCGGCTTTTCTGATTAGCTGGAAATCCTGGAGGCCATCTTTAATTTATGCAAAATCGATAATGATACATATCTCAATTGTTTTATTGTCTGATATTTTTTTATTCTTCTTAAATCAACAGGCAGCTTCCAGATTACCAGAATACCATGGCCGGGGGAAATTGGGGACGACTGTCTGCACTCAAGGTCAAGGCTGTCTTTGAGAAGCTCAAATTCGATCATGTCGAGCTTCAGCAGCACGATGTGGTACTCTCGTATCCAGATCCCAGCTTACCGAATAGGCTACAAATCCTCAACTCTACTGGACATGTTGACATGAACTTCCCATTGGTTGGAGATACAGGTCAAAGGTCAACTGGTATGGCCAATCAGGGCGAGAGTGCTCATGGAGATGGGGGAAGTGATGGTAGAACTACAAACCAGACCAAATCTCTGGATCATGATCAACATATTTTTCCCTATGTGGCATTTGCTTCGTCGGGAACTGTGAAGGTAAATTTTGAATACTGGTTAGTGCAATCTGATTAAAACTCAGACTTAATAAACCGCTCCTCTTTCGGACATGTCGCTGATTAAGATCTGGGACAGTTCCTATAACAAATCCGTCAGATGAACTCCGAATCAAATAGTTTCCGGGTCAAATAGTCGCCCAATGAGACGCCTCGTATTATAGCATGACGGCTAATCTCCGTTCTTGTTGCGATGCAGTTATGAACTGATTTTATGAAACAAATAACCGTACCTATATATCCAGCAGTGCAAGAAATATTCCTTGATCTTTTCACCTGGTCTGTCATTGAAGAGAGCAACGGGGAGCAAATAATTATCTTCGGTGATCGCTCATGGACTGGGTCGACAGCCCCCGCCTGAAGCTTCAGCCTTCAGGCGGGGATTTTTCTGCGTCTCGTCCGTACACTCGGCAACATAAAGATTTCCCGTAGCCGGTAAGAAGAACGGCTATACAGTGTCTTTTACGTAGCATGCAAGAGAGCATCCGCAGTCGCTCCTGCTCTAATGCGGACACGCCAACACACCATAATTTTAGATCTCGCCCTTGGCCGCCACTGAATACCGGTATAGGACGCTTTCCATTTCGCATAGTCGGCGTGGCCGCTGGCAATGCTTGATTGTGCACTTCCATTTACTATACCGCAGCAATGCTGGCCTTGCCTCCAAATGGAAAGCGCCGATACAGGCTCTTCGCCTGTTGAGGCTGGACTGTGATTGGTCGCCAGTCTGACATGCGCGACAGATTTAAGATAGGAACTGTCCCAGATCTTAATCAGCGACATGTCCGAAAGAGGAGCGGTTTATTAAGTCTGAGTTTTAATCAGATTGTGGTTAGTGGTACATGTTGCAGCCTTCAAACCCTCAAGAATTTTGATCCCTTGGACAAAATTGACCGTGAGGTATTACAGTCATCATGTTTGTCTTTTTGTCTTGCTCTTTCTCGTTGTAGCATATACTGACAGAACAATTGCCTATGAAATTGAGAGCTGTTCACATTAAATTTTTCAATTATGATCCTAAAATGATGGATTTTGTGAAACTATCTTTGGCCTGCATATTTAACATGTAGCATCTGCCCAGTACAGTCTTCATTTTTATCTCGCCTTACGAAGTAAAGGGGAGATATTGTGAGGGGGGAAAGCGGATGTCGTCGTCGGTGTCGGTGTCCCCTGCCTGGAAATGATAAGGTTTTTGGTTTAGCAAATTAAAAAAAAATCGAGAAAAATTAGAAAAAATATTTAAAAAAAAAAAAAAATGGGGGCTGGGTATGCCACCTGGGGGTACTCCAATGTTAAAATCCCCATGATAGAGATTTGCGTTTAGCTGAAGTGCACATGTACTTAGAAAGTTTGTTGCAGTTGTCAGCTGTCATTGGATGATTATGAAACTCGGTACACATGTTTCTTATGATTAGAGGATGTACGTGTGCTATTTTTGAGATGAAATATTAATTTTCTCCAAATTATGGCAAATGATGATTTTTCTGTTTAGGTGAATTGTACATGTAGGCCTCTACATGTATACATGTACATGGTAAGTTTGCTGCAGTTGTCAGCTCCCATTGGATGATTACGAAACTTGGTATATGTGTGCTATTTTTTAGATGAAATATTAATTTTTCTCCAAATTATGGCAAATGATGAGTTTTCTGTTTAGGTGAATTACGATGTAGGCCTCTATATGTATACATGTATACATGTACATGGTAAGTTTGTTGCAGTTGTCAGCTCTCATTGGATGGTTACAAAACTTGGTACACATGTTTCTTATGATTAGAGAATGTACCTGTGCTATTTTTGAGATGAAATATTAATTTTTCTCCAAATTATGGCAAATGATAGAGTTTTGCATTTAGCTGAAGTGCACATGTACATCTGTACACCACAGTTTGCTGCAGTTGTCAGCTGTCATTGAATGATTATGAAACTTGGTACACATGTTTCGTGTGATTAGAACATGTACCCGTGCTATTTAGGAGATGAAATAATAATTTTTGTTCAAATTTTGATGGTTTTGTCTAAGTAATCTGCCAATGAAAACATGTACATGGGACTGGCCTATCCAGCAGTAATTCCATACGGGACTGGCCTATGCAGCAGTAATCTCACACGGGACTGACCTATCCAGAAGTAATATGACACTGGACTGCAATATATGCAGCACTAATCCCACATGGCACTGACCTATCCAGCCATAGTCCTACATGGAACTGACCTATCCCACTGTAATCCCACACAGGTTTAGCCTATCCAGCAGTAATCTCACATGGGACTGGCCTCCCCAGCCGTAATCCCACACAGGATTGCTGTATGCAGCAGTAACCCCACACTGGACTGCCTATGCAGCAGTAGTCCCACACTGGACTGTCCTATCCAGCAATACGAGACTCGTCTATCCAACAGTAATCCCAGACAGGACTGGCCTATCCAGCAGTAATCCCAATTGGGACTGGACTATCCAGCAGTAATCCCACAGGGGACTGGTCTATCCATCAGTAATAACACACACGGGACTGGTCCATCCAGCAGTAATCCTACACAGGACCGGCCTATCCAGCAGTAATCTCACATGGGACTGACCCATCCAGCAGTAATCTCACACTGCACTGCCCTATGCACCAGTAATCCGACGGCACTGACCTATCCATCCTACATGGGATTAACTTATATGCCAGTAATCCCACATGGGACTGATGTTATTGTCTGTACCAGATAATCTATTCCAGACATTGTCTGTACCACATCACCTATTCCAGATCTTATTGTTTGCTCTACATCTATGCTTTCAATACTGCTGCACCTTCGCCGGATGACCCCGCAAGACGAGATGTTGGGGTTCTCAGAACGCTTGTTATACATCTGTCGATGGATGACTTCGTATATTGCGATCACGGTTTCCGTCTCTCTGTCTGTTAACTTTTGCTTGTCCAGTGATATCTCCAGGTACCAAACTTTGGGTATACCTTACTCATGGGTCAAAAAGAAATCAATATTAATTTTGAGATCAAAAGGTCAAATGTCACTGGCCGAAGATCAGGAAATCGTTGCATTGTTATGTTTATGGTATAAGTATATTCAGACATGTGAATTGTGATGTTATGTTTATGGTATAAGTCTATTTCAGACATGTGAATTGTGATGGCAGAGTAGAAGCCTATTCATTTTTACCCCTCAGACAAGTTTAGCCAAAGGGTATTGTCTGTTGGTTCATCCATCTGTCTGTTCATCTTGCTTGTTAACACCATATCTCTTGATGGATTGTAGCCAGTTTTTCTAAATTCATACAACATGTATGCAATTGGTGATGGATCAGAAGCCTTGTGAAGATGACTGACCTTGACCTATTGTATCTAGGTCAAATTTGATTCGATGATAACTTTTGAAGGACTACATGTATGTCAAGGCTCTCCAAATTCATACCGGTACTAAATATGTAAAGTTCTGGTGATTGACTGCAAGCCTTTCTAATTCGACTGACATTGACATATTTTATCAAGGACAATTCCAGTTATTGCAGTATCCCAAGGGATAATAGCTTGGCACTTTACACTACAGTACATATGCAACTGGTGATCAATTATAAGCCAAGTCAAATTGAGCGACATTGATCTATTTCATGAAGGTCAAATTTCCCTTGTGGAACTTTCATTGAAAATCATATGCTAAACCATCAAATTTTGATGAGTAGGTGAAAGTTTTTTGTAAATATGGAGATCTATAATGGTAAACTGAAGTTTTGAATCAAGACTGCTACTGTACTTGTATCAGGTACAAGAGAAATAGAGGCTGGTGATTGGCTGATGTTAAGATACATGTACAGAGTCCTGTATTTGCATGTGAATCTTAATATACCCTGAGTAACAGGTCACATTCTCTTAGACACAACGGAAGTAACAGCGGCTCTAAACAAAGGATCAGCTGTTCTATCAATTACAGTGCCGTGATCGCCACCCGCGCAACTGGGGAGATTTTTAACCTACATGTAGGCCTCAATCAGGGGTTTAGCTAGAATTTGAAAACAGGGAGTCTCATCCCAATTTACCGTCCTAGCACTTCAGGCCGGGGTCCAGGGGCCGCCTAGGCCACGGAAGCTCTGGGGTTCTAGATGGCTGGAAATGGATTCTGGGCCATTTCTGGCACTCAAAATTGAATTGAATGGGCTATTGAAATTCATATTTTTTCAGGACAATTTCCCAGTTTTTTCAATGCAAAAATTTCAGATTGGTGTTTTCATCAATTTTCATAGGGTTTGTGTGTGAATAATGTTGCTGATAGAAGAGATAATATAATAAAAAACAAAACAAAAAATGTATTGCAGGCCGTTTTAAATTCAGAATTTGTATTTATTAATAAAATGTTTTTACCAACAGTGTTTAATGATGGTCAAAAATATTTTTTTTCAACATTTTATTTAATATATTTCAAATTTATCAAATTGATCATTTTCAAATTTTGGTCCAGAGCAAATCATATCTGATTCTTCACTTCATTAATATTTGTTGCATCAAGATAATTTTGAAATAATAATACGTTCAGCTTGCGGCGATATGTTCATTTTGAGAGATGTGAAATTTTCATGGAGTGGCATTAATCTTGTTTCAACAACTACAAAACGGAGGACCACTTGCGAACGCTTAATATGGTGACATGACATGTTGTTGTTGTTGTCAAAATGTGCCGACTGTCCTGTCAAATGATAGAACGAAATACCTGAAATTCCTTGTTCCGTCTGTCCAGATTCCAGAGCCATTCGCCTGAGTACAAATCCGACATGACATGGTATTGTCGGCCTCGTTGTACTTCAACCAAGGGAATCTTTTAATTCACCCCGGGGAGAATTTTTTCACTTCTACGCGTATCTTCTTTGGAGCCGATGGTCCAGGATTTACGTGCCGTTCTGGTAAGCCTCGATTTGGAGTTCAAGCCAGGGAATTCCCAAACGGGGAAACACCTGACGTCGCTGAATGCGCGGGACAACAACAACAACAACGCTCTTTTGTACGTCTTTTAATCTGAGTTAACCTGATACTTTTTTAACCTGATATCATTTTATTGCCTCTTTTAACACGGATTACATCTTTCAATCCAACCCGTCTCAATTATAATGATTTATGTTTACAAAAACGTACCACCCGTCTCAATTAGACAATACCCGTCTCAATGTCACATTTACAAACTTCCCGTCTCAAAGACGGGGAGACGTATTGCTGGCTAATACTATGGCCTCAATGGAGCATAACAGGTTTTTCCTAAAAATCTTCTCTCATACTTGAGATAAATTTCTACAACTTGGCGAAGTAAAAGAGCTCAACTAGCCTTTTTATACGCCCGCCAAAAGGCGGACGTATTATGTGATGGCGGTTTCCGTCCGTCTGTCCGTCTGTCCGTCTGTGTGTCCGTCTGTCCGTCCCCCGTGTCCGGTCTATATCTAGGACAGTTTTCCATCTACAGTTCTAATTTTTGGTGAGTGGATACCCTACGGGGAGACGATGTGTCGCATACCAAAATGAAGGTCAAGGTCAGAGGTCAAAGGTCACTGGCCTAAAAAACTGAAAATCACTGAAGTGTTCGTGTCCGGTCTATATCTGTGAAAGTTTTCTATCCACAGTTGCAATTTTTTGTGAGTGGATACGCTAGGTAGAGACGATGTGTCGCGTACCAAAATCGAGGTCAGAGGTCAAAGGTCACTGTTGCCTAAAATCAGGAAATCATTTATCATTAACAGTTTTCTATCTACAATTCTAATTTTTGGTGAGTGGATGCCCTAGGGGAGAACGATGTGTTGCATACGAAATGTAGGTCGAGGTCAGAGGTCAAAGGTCAGTGTGACGGAAAAATCAGGAAATCATTAAAAATTTCTAATTTTGATACGCCCGCCCAAAAGGCGGTCGTATTATGGGATGGCGGTTTCCGTCCGTCTGTCCGTCTGTCCGGTTCTCGTGTCCGGTCTATATCTGGGACAGTTTCCTATTCACAGCTCCAATTTTTGGTGAGTGGATACCCTACGGGGAGACGATGTGTCGCGTACCAAAATGAAGGTCAAGGTCACAGGTCAAAGGTCACTGGCATAAAAAACAGGAAATCACTGAAGTGTTCGTGTCCGGTCTATATCTGTGAACGTTTTCTATCCACAGTTGCAATTTTTTGTGAGTGGATACGCCAGGTGGAGACGATGTGTCGCGTACCAAAATTAAGGTCGAGGTCAGAGGTCAAAGGTCACTGTTGTCAAAAATCAGGAAATCATTGATCGTTGTTAGTTTTCTATCTACAGTTCTAATTTTTGGTGAGTGGATGCCCTAGGGGGGAACGATGTGTTGCATATTAAATGTAGGTCAAGGTCAGAGGTCAAAGGTCAGTGTGATCGAAAAATCAGGAAATCGTTAAAAATTTCTAATTTTTTGTGAGTGGATTCAATAGGCGGAAATGAAGTGATGCATACCAAAAATTAGGTCAAGGTCAAAGGTCACTGACCCCAAAATTAGGAAATTATTAAAAATACATTTTTTGTGTCAGTAGATACATTAAGGAGACACAATGAGTCACATACCAAAATGTAGGTCAAGGTCAAAGGTCAAGGTCACTATGACCCAAAAATCGTGAAATTGTTAAAAATCATGATTTTTTGTGTCCATTGAGAAGTTGAGGGGAGACGGTTTGCCATGTACCAAAATTTAGCCCAAGGTCAAGGTCACTGTGACCCCAAAATCAGGAAATCATTAAAAATCATGATTTTTTGTGTGCATTGATAGATTGAGGGAAGACGATGTGTTGTGTATCAAAATTGAGGTCAAGGTCAAAGGTCAAGGTCACTGTGACCCCAAAATCAATAAATCATTAAAAGTCACATTTTCATATGCCTGTCGAAGACGAGGTCATGTAATGCGATGTTGAGTTCTGTCCATTCATCCATTAACATTTATTGTCCATGCGATAGCTCTAGTTTCAAGGTATGGATAGCCCGAAAACATCGGCTAAGGGGTCTATTTTTTTTTTTTTATTATTGTTGTTGCTGACCCTTTAGCCCGAATCACATATACAGACCGAAAAGGAAAAAAATAAATAAGACGTCAGTCGCTCGAGATCTTCAACTGCACACGGCGTGGGGAATTGAGACAAAGGCACGAAAAGCATTTTATCGAATAAATAATATGATTTGGCATCTCCAGAACTTTGATAATCAACTAATGACTCATTCCGTTAGACGAAATCTTCTTCCAAACTCTAATTTTGTCATCTAACTCGTCAAGTTGCCGCCATTTTCAGTCTCGTTGAGAAACGAGATTTCCAACGCGATTGACCTTTCTGACCACGTGACTCGTCCATTTCACCATAGTCAGATCAGAAAGGTCACGATACTAGTGCGCACGCGCGGTCAAGTCTCGTTGAGCTAATGGCGGTAAACATCGAAATCGAGCGTTTATTGTGTTTTCTTTGTCGTCACTAATTTTTTAGAGTCCCAAACAGTCATTAGAGATGGTACATGGTGAAAGAAGCTCAGGTCGGTCAAACTGTATCAAATTGGCATATTTTTTCTCCCCCGTTTCGTTATTTTCGTCAGCGAAAAGTTGCTCTTCGCCAGTCAAATTTTTATCGCTAAAATTTAACCTAGGTGCGATCTCGGCTGTGATAGGAATGCCACGCCCCCTTACCCTAAATTTACCTATCACAGCCAGAGTTTCTGGGTTAAAGGTATGGACCAAACTTTGAGTATACCTTACTCGCATGGCAAAGCGGAGCCATACATATGAGATCAATTTGTCAAAGGTCTAGGTCGCAGTCCCCAAAACTGAATCAAGCTTAGCTGACTAAATGTGTTGGAATATTGTTGGAATATTCAAAAGTCTTTCCCCTCCATTTATATGATATTGTCCTGTTGAGTTGTCTCCCATGTTTGAAATGCTTCATTTAGTTAAACTGTTGTGAAATAAAAACCATACATTTACTAATTTAACGGGGAAAGGAGTCCTTTATGAACTTCAGACCTGTTTATTAACTCAGGAACAAAGGTTTACTTCATCACTTTCTTCTTCATTCACGAAAAATTATCTCGTCTGAAAGGAATCCATTTGCAGGGAAACTGCTATTTTCTTGTGTTTGACTATTGTCGATTTCAGTGTGGGATATGTGAGCTCTCAGCTCTTGCTTCAAGGTCAACCAGTTACCAAGAGTTCAGCTCATTTTAGTTTAACATTCAATATAAGATGTGATATATGTTGCATTCTCATAAGCAAAAAATTGTAGACCTTTCTCTGGATTGCTAGATCAATTGGAATCAAGGCTATTAAACAACCTTGAAATTTGAACCAATGTAATTCCAGATATACGGGCGTATATTGAAGCCCCTTGGGCTCTTGTTCGAAGTTTTTTCCATTTACTTCCGTGTTAAAATTAGGCTTTTCAGAGGGAGGAAAATCTCCCAGTGACGTCATTGTATCATAGAGAATGAACCAACTGTTAACCAGTCGCAATCAGATATCAAATTGATAAATTTTGCTGGTTGGTCAAATATCAGAAGTCTTCAACCCTAAACACTGTACATGTAGTCTTACAACCTAGTATGTACATGTACATGTACAACAGTTCAGGTAATGGAGCTATTGCTGTCCACAATATAAACCCATTACTCAAGCATTAACACTACAATAGACCCATAACTGTAATGCTTAACACAAGATTGCTGCCCAATATGTTTTGTAATGTTTTAATACATGTATATACAGCAGGGATTCATACAAGTCAAAAATTTTACCACCAAAAATTCAATATTACTCAAAATTGAGTTTTCACAATGGTGAAATTGAGTTTTCAATTTTTTTTACCGCCGATTCAAACATTGCAATTGAGTTTTCAATTTTTTTTACCACCAATTCACTTATTGGTATTGAGTTCTCAAATGTTTCAACCACCATCATGCTGGTGTCAATAACACATGATATTGATGGTTCAGCGGTAGTTGATAATGGCATTTTCCCTAATAGATTCATATTACTCCATATTCACTATTTCAGTTCAACTTTAATTAAGGCATTAGCCACCTGTCTAAGCCATTTACTTACGTGGTTCATCATAAAACATTCACAGAAACAAGAGCTTTTGGTCTGAGCCGATTCATATCGAAAAACATGTAATGTACATTGAAACTAACCACGGAAATGAACATCCAACTTCTGATCATTTAGACAAAAATAATATTTTATTCCATCAGTAGGAGGTATAACTCTTAAAATCATGCTTAGCAAGTCTGAAAGATTTCAAGAGAATCATGTCAAAACTCTAGGCTGATTCTACAATGTATTAATTGATTAGTACATTGCAATGAATTGGAGAAACGGTGAAGTCTGAATCCCAATAACTTTGACAAAAATCTGAATTGTCTAAAAAATAACAGGTGCACATGAGGCATGCATGTGAAGTTTCAAAATCATCCTGTAGAAATTGTGGAGTTAAATGTCCGTGATACACTGAAATTATGTCAACACTTATTGATTACACAACCACGATTTGACATACAAACGGACAGAAGGGCAGACAGAGTAAAACAAATAATGCTTGGCAAAGAAATGGCAAAGTCTGATTCCAGTGAGTTTTTTATCCTTGGAAAAATGCGCACCAAACACGCGCGAAAAAAACTGAGTTGTAGTGAATAAATATTGAGATCTTCAAGAGATAAGTCGAGTTCCCAACTGAAAATGTTGAGTTGTCCTGACAAATTATCAAGCAAAATCGTTGTTGTTGTTGTTGCCTTCACTCTTTCAACTCGCGAGTGTTACTGTTAGACGTTAGCGCTTGTCCGCTTGTCGGGAGCAAGTAAAAATCGGCACGGGCAATGCAACGTTCATGTTAGCTGCCCGTATTGGCAAGCATGATTTTCTTCCGATTAAAATACTCACTGACAAAGTTTTATTGAGCTCTTATTCTCCGAACTAAAGCGTCAGAATCACTCAGCTTGTTCTGGTTCTGGTTTCGTTTTCGACTTGAAGTTGCCAGGCATGAACAGTCGATATAAAATATCTATAGGCTGACTGCGCCAGATTGAGCCAGTCAATATAGAGAAGTTCATTCAATTTATCCATTAGTTCTGCCTTTCAAGAGGATCGTCTGCAAATCTTGCGGGAGATTAACAACAACAACACCACACGTGGTGGCACGATTTCTGCGCCTGTGAAAGGTAAACTTATTGTCATTTTCGCGGTAAGATCGTCATTCGATTGAGTTTATTTCGTAATTTGGGGCTGTCAAATTAACTTTGACCATGTCTGGCGAATTGAGTTTTCCACAAAAAATTGAGTATTTGTCCAGTAAAACGAAAGCAATTGAGTTTCTCACCATACGAATTGAGTTTTCAAATTTTTTTTACCACCGAATACCGGTGGTAAAAACCGACTTGCATGAATCCCTGATACAGGTGTAATGGTATGGCCTAAACTAAAGTAACGCTTCAGGTGGTCACCTGAAATATGATCAAATGTTCTTTTCTGGCATGTCTGGGAAGTAGTGTTAATTGTAAATGACCATAAAAAATTCTTAAAAATTGTAATATCTATTTATCACATGTAAAAGTTGATAATAAAAGTCTAATTTTCCACTGTAAGCTTTTTATTTGAATTGACCATAATTAGATTGGTATTGATAATTTAGGAAAACAAGGTTAATATTTTTCCCGTCTCCACTACCCTTGTAGCCCTCATGGTTAAGTTTCTGGACTTGCAGTACCAGCACATAGTCTATGAATATAATTCTATTCTGATGACCCTCTACTAATTCTTGGTTGACAACATAGGCATGGCATACTTTAGGTGTTGTCTACCTGTCCAGGTGTAAGGATGTGATTGAGTGCAGGTCCTTGTGAAATGATTTGGTGTTAGGGGATACATGTAGGTGTACTTCTCCTGTTGGATTATGTGACAGGAGCAAGATAACTCCATAACATGAAGAGGTCCCGCAAAGGGGTTCCGAGACTGTATGATGCCCGTGCATGTACTAAACAAGGAAAACGAAAGTGATGCCCGTGCAAGGAAAACAAAATATTTTCAGAAACAAGTATGAGAAACACAGCTTTATGAGGGAGAGTCAAACAAAAATAAAAAAAAATTACTTAAACTGATGTAGGCTTACATTGAATTCCAACTTCCCAACAACGAGATACATGTAAATTGTGAATCCCTGAAAAATCAATCACTCTATTGAAATTCAATCGCCCCAATTTTGCGGACAAAATTTATTCAACTTTTCTAATAAAAGACTGAATGCACCTGTATATCAGGTTTTCCTGTGTCAATCCTGATCAATGGAGACTGAATGCACCTGTATACCAGGTTTTCCTGTGTCAATCCTGATCAATGGAGACTGCATGAATTCACCTGTATATCATGGTTTCCTGAGTCAATCCTGATGAATGGAGACTGAATTCACCTGTATACCAGGTTTCCTGTGACAATCCTGATTATTTGGAGACTGAATGCACCTGTATACTAGGTTTTCCTGTATCAGTCCTGATCAATGTCGACTTACATGTAATGCACCTGTATACCAAGTTTTCCTGTGTCAATCCTGATTGATTGGAGACTGAATGCACCTGTATACCAGGGTTTCCTGTATCAGTCCTGATCTATGTCCTGCTATCCGACTATCAATGTATTTCTTTCCCAATACATGAATATCAACAATGAGACTAGCTGCCACACACACATGGAGCAGCATTGGAATTATGCAGAAAACTTCCCTGAGACATTATTTCTGTTCTGAATTTGGCCTGGAGGCCCTGCCATTTCTAGCTATGGTTTAGATACAACTGTATGTGGCATGATAGGCGTGTTAGATATGGCACATAGTCCTGGTTTCTCCCAGTGGCAAGTGTGACCAGTAATACACCTACATGTACCACACCAGTAACACAGCTTTTACAGGAGGTGTTAATATGTTAATTAGATGCAGGGTCAGACAAAGAGCTTCCCTACCTGGGGCGTTAAAACAGCAGAAAACTTGGTAATCTCTGTCATCTGCATGCCTCACTGAATTGCCGTGAAATTTATAATTTCTCATGTAAAATGGCTGTCAGTTTTATTGTCAACAGTATTTCAAGTTAGCCTAATTCATGTAACACTTTGAAAATGTATATTTTTGTCAAACTACCTTGCAGGAAGAAAGCTTGACATACATGTAGTTGTAGTTGCCATGGTTAATGCTGTCAGTTTTTACTTTGTTCACCCATCTAATTCCCACAATTCTCTTGCTTTTATTTCCCTAATGTATCAGCTGGGCGGTAGGGCATGTAAGAGAGTTTCACTAGGTGACATAATTGCCATATTAACATTAACCAATAATATAAACTTTGAGTTTTCCTCAAATTAAATTTTGAACTGATTCACTGAGATTCGTAAATTTCTGGTTACATGTACATGTAGTACATTCTGATTTCGGTCTACAATGCTTTTCAATGAAGGGATTTTCAACTACATGTAGTGATAACTTGTATATTTATGATGTAAAGTTGCCCAAATTAAGTAATGGCCATTGGCCATAATGGCTAGTAGAATATTTGCCAGTTATCGCTTATCAAAAATAGTTCTCCATGTTGAAGAATTGGTTGAAACCAAAATGTCCTATTTATGCTAGAATCTCTATACAGCCAACCATGTGCCAGCACAGTGTGCAAGAGTGAGTCTATCATTTGAAATTTATATGAAGAAAAACTCGTTTAATATTAAGCATAATAAGACATACTTGTATTAATGCTTTTATAGATCAGTGTACATTTATTATAGTAAAGCTCTGTCCAGCCATTTGTATTTCAGTACAGCTGTAACAGTATAGTCATATACTATTTTCCCTGTTTGTCTTTCAGGGTCGGCTGGTGTATGGTCACTATGGCAGACCCAAAGATATCCTGGTGCTACAGCAGAGGAAGGTAGATTTACAGTCGGCAATTCTTCTGCTTCGTCTGGGGAAAATTCCTGTCACTGACAAGGTAAATATTGCACAATTAATTGTACATGTATACTCAGATTTATGGATCAATTACATGTTTTCATGATTCATATCATTTACGGGCTGGTAATAATTTTTTGGGAGTCATTTGTACTTTCAAGGGGTTCAGAGGACCACCCCCTCTTTTCGAAAAAAAAATAAATAAAACTTTTCCATACAACTACCCTTTTCAGATTTCAGCGAACCCTGTATGTGCCCCTTTCTCTCAAACAATGACCCCCCTATGTGCCATTTTTGACATGAAAGTTAACCAAGGGTACAAGAACATGTCCAGTCAGTTTTGGGATTTAGAAGTGTAAGAAGACTACTGTGGGATCGAAACTCTCTTCATGCAAAAGTTAATACCAGTAATATCCTCAGGGCAGGGCAGGGCTATTGTGTAATCAACGACTGTGTCACTTATGTTTTCATTATGCCATTCTGAAGTTTAATCAAGCTTAGTCCACTGTCAAGACCCTCTTTTCATGCATTGTCTCCAGAAAGGGAGCCCTGATAATATAAAAGCTTGCCACTTGTTTTTCTACCTCGGGGCATTCTGCCCCCATTGATGAATCCGTGTCACAGATGCTATGCTGAACTCGAATTCCATTATGTGCCCAAGAGGGTCTAATTAAAATTCAAATCTCACTATCAGTGCAGACAAAAAAATGTGCAATTCTAGAATGTGGTTGGACAAAAACCAAATTGTCACATGACATTCCATAGTAACAATAGATGTAGTTAACATAATGTATGCAATGCACCTTAATTTGTGCCTCGTAAAATGATTCATCTGTTCCATCTACATGTAACATGGTAATGCATAATTTAATGAGAGAATTTAATTAACATAGACATGCATATCCCAAGTGATGAGGACAAAGAGGCGAAGTAGGTATTGAACATGATGACTTTAATGCACAGCATTGTGGTGAAGTATAGTCCGGGTGCTGTACTGGCTGGGCTGATCAGTGCCCAGGATAATAGGAACTGTGGACACTCTCGTGTTCTGGCACATGTAGGCACCGTCATGATACATGTATCACTGAAAAATGTTGAAAACGACGTTAAATCCTACTCACTCACTCCAGAAAAATATGTCTTTGAACTAGACATGTGAACACTAAAATCGAAAGATACATGTACTCGGGTAATGCAACATCAAATCAGTTGTCCCTCAATTGAATTGAATTGAAAACAGCCGAGTAGTAAAAGAAAAGGGTGAATAAAATTAATCTACAGCTTCACGGGCAAATGTTTGAAAAAAAGAAGAGAAATGAGGGAGGAAGCTTTGTTTGTTTTTTGTTGTTTTTTTTTATTTATTTATTTATTTTAGTTATTTATTTTCTGGCAAACCAATGTGCAGTTAATACAATATGTTATTGGGTTTGGGTAATCAATGGCGGGGGGCTTTGAATTGGCTCTCACTAATTCAGACAAGCAATTCAATGGATTCCCTCTGTGGATTACTCTGACCTGGTCACCTTGTGACACCTGTTGCAACCTTCACAGACTTGATGTGCAAAATATACTTGGTGTATCATAAATATTTTACATTTGTCATGAGAGACGGGTAATTTTGTTTTTAGTCGAGTCATCCGCAAAATCTACCTGTCCAGGACAGGTGGACAGTCTATTATTTTGACCCCCGCAGAAGTTGACCTGTGTATGAAGATAGTTGTTTATCAGACAAAAATGAGTCCACTCTTGAGCATATCCTGATTGTATGCATATTTGTGTAGTAATTTCTCAATTCCTGTAGAGAGACCAAGGGTAGGTTATTAGGTACATTAATAATATAGAAAAACATAAAGAGTGGTTCCTCCCTTGGGCAATACTTAGTTGACAAACCCACAAATATGTCACTCCTCATTAAATCATGTTAATACTAGCTGACATGTTCCTACATAAGGGGTAATAACGATAACAATGTAATTATACCATTTACAACACTTTCTGACAACTAAATGCCACTTCTGTGACAAATGTCTCTAATTAAAGCTCGGGACTGGCTCTGATAGACGGATCTCACTGACAGAAATCTACATGTACATGTAGTATACTCTGTATCACTGGCTGTCCTGACTGTGTAAGCAAAGAATAATATGTGAATATTCACGATATTGACTGGATTATATCATCACCAGGCTGGGGATTAAAGATTCTAGCGAATGTTGGTTTCACTTTTAAAAGCTCTTAAGGTTACCTCTCACTTGCAAAAAAGTTGGTGGTGACTAAGTCTTCTAATGAACATGATGAAGTACTACTTGAAATAAAGAGCATAACCGGAAAATCAGATATTTTAACCATGTTTTTTATATAAATCATTTTCGTATGAATGAGATAATCTGAGAAATAACATGGATTTCAATGCTATTTTAAGGTTATTGACAAAAATTTTGAAAAAATGAACATGGTGAACATTTAATTTCTGTGCTTATAGCATGTATTACTGAATAAAAATTAGCCACAAAAATAGGCTGTTCATTATGTCGATTTCTGGCATTAGAGGTAAAGTGCCAAAAGTGTGTGTTAGAGAAGGAAAAAACCTTAAATTTAAAGTGTAGGTATGTTGAAAATTGAGTGTAAATTTGAGTTTCTCCATCAAATAGTTGAAATTCTAGCTGTTGTCCACAGTCTTGAGGGATATACTAGGTTTATTATCCATTCTGAATTGTATAAAAATTCTCATTTGTCAAAAATATTTATTTGGTGGGATTATATATGGTGACTTCAGTAAATTAAAGGTAACAAAACCCCTTAAGGTTCTATAGCAAATGTTTTCACTTTTAAAACCCTTTAATGCACATTGCTAACAGGCTTCTGAAAAAAAGAACCCCTTGTATGTTTATATGAATCTGTTTGGTATGAAAAGTGATCATTTGTAATTTGACTGAGGCAGACCAAAATTGGAATGAATTGGTCCTGGGAGAATCTCCTTTGCACATGTACATGTATAATACTGTATTATATGTGTGCATAATTATCATACATACATGTAGCTTGCCTTGCATTTATAATTTATATTCACTTTTATACCTACATTTTGTATATGCATATATATAGCATTTATAACAAAGGGTGCAGATTGTCTACCAACAGTAGGAGCACACTTCAATGTCAAGGTTAATTTATCACTTGCTTCGCCGTCAGTCACGGATCATTGGAGTCTTTGATGGATGTCAAACAATCCAGCCTGAGGGTTGTGTTTTATCGGGTGGAACACTCCAGGTTCATGTCAATTGGGGACATTCAAAGATTTGTCACATACCTGTCATTTTCTTAACATTCCCTTTCATTGTTTTCAAACATATACTCGTGGAAATGCTGTCCTCATAAAAGTTTTTCATTGGGGCTGTCAAAATGCTATGTTGGCTTGTTTCTTTTCTGGAACGTCTCTCGCAGAAAAGCTGTGACTTCTGTTGAAGTTCATCATTTCCGTAGGGTGCCATTGCTATCATCAGAGCTTTAGATCCCCCTAATTTGGGCATAACCTCTATTCATTATGGCAAAAAAAAATTATGCAGGGAAGCCTGCCCAAATGAGAGAAAATAAAATAAAATAAAATTCCATGAATTCTATCAAAGTAAGTAATAAGTAATATGATGCTTAATTGATGGGGAATCTCCATGAACATCTATGTAACTCAACATTGAATTTCAATGCAAGAAAAATATTTAAAATTTGGTTTTCATTTATTCATATTTTTTATTTTTTATTTATTCTTTTATTATTATTTTTTTTTTGCTCTCCAATTTGGGCACATCCTAATTTGAGTACAGTGTCAACACTGTGAAATGGGTCCAATTTCAAGGCACCATACATCATCTTACATAAACCATTATGTACATGTATCATGTAGAGCTGATCAATGGCTGTCTGTGTAAAAACTCACTCTCTGTAAAAACTCAAGTCGGTATAAAAAGCTCATGTTGTATTTTGGCAAACAAACCGACGTTAAATAAAGTTTATCTTATCTTATCTTATCCTCAATAGTTTATAGAAACAAACAGTTCATCACAGGATATCTTTAAGTTTTAATGCATTTGATTGGTCAAATTCAAATTTTTAAAGAGAAATCCTGGATTTCCATTGGGCTGAGAAAAATATTGGAAGAGAACCTGGCCTATCATATTCATAGAGTACTGTCATAGAGGTTCATTGTACATGTACATTATAAATACATTCATATATGGTTTAATGAGCATTCAAATGTCATTCATATCGGGCCTCTCATACATTTCACTATGTAAAATGCTGTGGCAAGGGAACTGAATATATGTTCCATTTCATAAAACTTTTCATGCTGGTGTGCAAAATGACAATGCTGTCACATTTTGAGATGCCATTCACTCATCATGAATATTTGACTTTCCATGGTATACTACCATCTACATTAAAATTGGTTTGGTTCGAATTTGATTTTGATGTGATGTGAAATATATAAATTTCATACTGTTTTCCCTTTAATAATAAAGAGAAAATAAATAAAACCACCTAATCCAGGCAAACTTAGGTGACTTGCACAAGATATGATGCTAAATTTTAAAGTTAAAAAAAAAAACAACCAAAAAACCCCCCAAATTAGGGAGATGCACCCTTGATGTCTTTAATACATACACCGATACATGTACCAGTATACAAAATGCATACAGTGACAGTATGATAATCATCGAGAACATTTTACATCGTAATTCACATTTCATTTGTAGAAAAACTGAGTGTATGCTGCAGGGTTTATGGTAATTGATCCCCATACATTGTAAATACATCACACATGTACATGTACATATATTTTTTGGTCATGTTGAAGAAAATATGGGAAAAACCTACTTGACCCAAGCTATCTTTACATGATTTTAGGCAGACATGAAAAATATGCTAAAAATAACGACATCTCCTAAAAGCTGATAACATGTACAGTGTTGTACCTGTGTTTGTATTAGCATATTCTTATTTCATACCTATGTGGGAGGTCTCTATTGTTAAGGGATTCATAATGTAAGTCATATACATACAGGATTTCAACCCCACTTATGATGTAACAGTCAACATGACTGATGTGTTGAACAGTCTACTGCGTGCTGAAGACTCATTAATATAGTTCTTATGGTTTGGTAGTAGCTGTATGTACAATGTAGGTCATCCAGAATATATATTTTGTTTGCTGTTATGCTAATTTGAACAGTTATAGAAAAAAAATTGTTGTAACTTTTCAAAATATCCCTCAATTTGTATGGGATTTCACAAAATTTGCTTGAAAAACATGGAAGAAAAAAAAAAAAAAAAAAAAAAAAATTGTGCATAAGGGATCACCCCCCACTCACCCCTAAATATGGAAAGCCTACCCAATTTTTTAACAGTCCGTAGTCCATTCTCGCTCCTCCAGAGGCATGCACGTACAGTGCTTCTGGCTGAAACACTGCACCGAGTCAGAATTTCATACATTGTTAATGAGTATATGCTATGCCTCTCAAACCATGTGACTTAGTTTACTGATATGCTCAATAAAAAGGTCATTATTTTACAATAAGCTCAAATACGATGTAATTCTGCGATAACACTTGTTCGTATTCGTGTCAAATAACAACCCCAACTTTAGCCACATACCTCACACAGCAAATTTTTACTCTTGTCGCCATTTCAATTTTTTTGCAACTGCACAGTGTCCGCGCAGCTTTCCATGAACTTCCTTTTTGTACCAAATCCGAAGTTAGACCGAGTGTTGGAACTTAAAATCACTATAAAATCTCATGGAGGACTATTGCCAGATGGGCTAAAGAATGGCTCCAGATATTTATTTACCCTCAACAAAATCTAGTTCCACAGAAAAAAGTACTTTTCCTGAGATGTGACACGCTCTCAACCACAGGCCCGCAGAACAAGAGATTTAGGGGGGTGGTGGTATTAGGGTGAAGTGTCGAAATATGGGGTCTCTATATACAGAGAATATATATGTATCAGAATTGAGAACGAAGCCCGCCATAATCTAACTGTTCCTAGATGGACGGACAGTTATGTTGGATTTTGAATCGTCCGGCAAAAGGTAAAAAATTGCACTAATTTGACGACGGGAATATATAAAGTGATACTTGTAGAATATGCTGATGTATTTTGTTTGGCGGTAAACCGTTTATTTCTCGATTCACCCAAAGTCCGTTTCACACCTTTATGTTTATTTATATAAACCATGGGGTTATATATAGAGACCCCATATTTCGACACTTCACCCTAATACCCCCCCCGCCAAATCTTTTGTTTTGCGGGCCTGTGCTCTCAACCTAGACAGAATGCGGCCGTTGGTACAAATGACCTTTCATGACATCGCCATGTGCGCATGCCCAGTTACCCTAGATTTGTAATGGCGATCGCGGCTATTGTGATTGGACATCTAGACAGAGCCGTTTATAGTCCTCCAGGGGTTCTCTTCAGTGACAGCATCTACCAGAGAGCTAGTGTAGGCATCACTTTCACCTCGGTGACAATGTTGTTGTTGTCGATAGTCGTATTGCCATATTCAGTGCATGAGTGCATGATACATGGTAGTTCACTTGTGTTTAAGATGTTTGGATTTACATATGTGATTCATCATGGAATGTTTTATTTTGGAGATGTATTGGGTGTGGTCAAGAGCTAAATAAAAATGAACAATAAAGAGATAAATTACATTTTACACTCAAGGATAAATGTACAGATGTAAGACAGGGGCTTCATGTACATGTATGCATAAGACCACTCTGACTGGTATTTGGAATTCCCAGCTCAGACAGTCCCTCAGTAAGTGTGTGTAGAAACTCGTAATTCATGTAATAGACAGCTGTTATAGTTGGACTGACTTTGATATTGACATCTTCAGGGTGATTTATGTGTTTATTTGTAGCTCATTGAATCATTGCGCCAATGGGGTCAGCGTCACTTTATTCAGGGGATAAATCTGCAGCAGAATTTAACGTGGAATGTGGGGGGCCGATATTTCGAATACACACTGACAGATCCAAAGAGCTTCTCTTCCTGTATTTACCGACAGTCATCATGAAAAGAAAAAAGAGACCTATAACTGGCCCACCAATTTGCAAATAGTTTTCATATTTAGGATCTGTAAGTTGTTTCAACATTAATGAGGCCACTAGTCTCTTTGAAATGTACTAATCTGGAAATGGTGGACTAGTGCTAAATTCGGACCCTGACCTAGAACAAGTGTGCTGATGGATGTCCTCGTTTCCCCATCTGAGTGGGAAATTTTATCCCATGATTATCATGATCCGATTGTGCTCACAGTAGATGAATTTCACCCATGGGAGCCTCTTTCACCTACATGTTTATGCCACCCATTATTGCTGTTAAGTTAGTTGATTTGTGAAGAAGTCTGTGTATATAACTGTATGATTCAATATAACTTGTTACTATTAACATGTGTCTATCCTAGTTATTCTCAAGTCTATATAAAATTCCAGGTACAGGTACTTGAATGCTGTCATCGTATAATAAAACTCCCGTTTCGCTACTGTGATTTTGAATGTCATGTTAGTCATTGTAACCGAGAACGATATTTTTAGTTGAATGAAGTTGCCCTGTCACATATTTAGGCCAGGCCTGTTAGTAATTAGCTCTGCTGTTGTCATCTGTGTGTACTTGAAAAAGGCCAATTGAACTTGAATTTTCTGTATGAACTGAACGACCAAAAAAGATAATACGATTTTATTCCATACATGTGCATGTACATACAACTTGTTTTGTCCAAATATTTACATTGGTTTTTTTGGTATAAATTCTTCCACACATTTTATGAGACCTACCTAACCAGGGATTCCTAGAAAGTCATTTTTACAAAATTGAATAATGTGTAAATTGAGTTTGAAAATTAACAATCTTTCACACTGAGCCATGAAATAAATATTGAATATTCAAGAGATAATGTTTTCATAGGTGTGTTCAATGTTTATTTTACACACGGTTAGTGTGGGAAAATTTTTATCTAGGGCACCAGTGCCCTAAAATTTATTAACTTTCCCACACTAACTGTGCTAAAATAGCCATTCAGCACACCTATGAAAACATTATTTCTACTCTATTGCATTACTGAAATTGATTATCAACAAAGATTATAATGAAAGGTTTAAAATATATATTTTAAACTTTGACAACGTTACTCTTTGTTGAAAAAACCTTGTTCACTGATATTGGCACAATGCTCCCGTCTCATTTGGTATCGTGCCAATATCAGTGAACGAGTTTATGTGGTCTCACAATTGGAGAGTGATTCTGTCAGCTGAGACAGGCTGTGTGGATATAGGTGTATTTGTGTCGCTTTGTTAATCAATTTCACAATGAAAACAATAGTTAAACTTGAGAAAGGAATTCCATCTTGTAATTTATTTGTTTATTTTATTCGATTGTTACTTGTATGAAAGCAGACATCCTGTACGTTCCTTAACCGACTTGTAAAATAAAATCTCTCAAATGAACACCTGCACTTGACACATGTTGATTTCACACAACTGTGCTAAAACTTTTCATATATACGCATGGTTAGCTCGATGTTATTGACACAAGTTTTATAGAACACCTGTAGATTTTTTTCCATTCTCAAATTCTAATGTGAATTGTAATTCGCTAGATGAAATTTATAAAAACTCAAGTTTAGCCGCAAAATTGCTGATAAACAAAAGTTATTGCCCCCACAAAAGTCATTTTTTTTCATTTTTATTTTGTAAAATTTTGACTTTTATGAATCCCTGTTTATATTGAAAATGAATTCTTCATATTTGGAACATGACATGCTGTGATCTTAATGTACATGTGTAGTCCATTTCTGGAAGGAAAAATGAATAAATTTAAAAAAAAACTTGTTTCAAGGGTCTTTGCTCTGGGAAAAAAACTTTTCTTTTTCTTGGCCTTACTAGTGGATTTTCATAGACATCCCCATACTTGTGTATTTCCAGATTTCCTATGCTAAGGAGAATGGAGTTAGTGGTGTACTGTTATACTGGGACCCCGAGGATGAGCCTGAACACAGCCGAGGCAGGGACAGAAAACATATACCATTCACTTCTCTTGGTATGTAATAGGTACACCAGACAATGTATGTCAACTTTTGGCAGCATATTGCGCTCAATATTGCACCAATATTTGTCATATGTTGTTCAGTGTCTTATGATGTATCTTTTTTGTCCAATGATCTTACGAGATTGAGTGTGGAGCCCTGCCTCTAACAGACTATCTGGGAATTTAAGACCGTCATCCCTGGTGTATATCAAATACACCCGTATATATATTATTTGAAATACATCACATGGACTTTTGGGGAAGTTCGTCATGTAAGGATATTCAAATGGGGACACTGTGCAATACAGCTTGTCGGGTAGCTTTTCCAGATTTAACACACTTCCCTGCATGTAGCCACCTATTGTGTTTTCCTTACATGACGAATAGGCCGACTTTTGAGTGAATACATGTAAATTACACATGTTATAAGGAAACAATCAAAAGGAAATTCACGAGTCATAAGATAAATGACTGTAACTTTAATCCCAAAATTGAACTTCTTCGATAGACAATAGATCTGCCCCAATTCCGATAGCAGTGGCAGGTACATGGAAAAATGGCTCCCAACAGTTTATTCTTCTGCTCTCTTTTCTATCTCTTCAACACGGCACAGTTTTTTAAAACTACATGTGTATTGATTAGTGGTGTAGATATGGATCAAATGGTCCTACTATTCCAAGAAATGAACATTATGCTTACATTTACAAAAAATTTGGCGACTTCAAGTTGAAAGATAGTCCAGCGATCATTGATTAAACATATTTCCTATGCTGAAGAGATAGGAGCAAAGAGAAGAAGAATGAACCACAGGAAGCCATGCATCGTCAACACACCTGCCACTGCTATTGAGGCAGATCTGTTCTCTAAGGATAAACTTCAATTTTGGTGAGAAGTCCAGGATTTTAGTAAAAAAAAAAGTGAAAGATTAATTAAATCTTTTCACTCATAAAATGAATATAGGAATACCTGTTGAAGATGCCACAGATGTTGCTGTGCAGACCATATCTCAGGAGATAGCTGAATCATTGTTGTTGAGACTGGGAGGGACGCAGGCTCCGGACACGTGGCAAGGAGGACTTAATACAACATATCACCTGGGTTCAAAAGGTAGTTTCATTTATTTTTCATATTTGGAAGTAGTTCTGACAAGCATACTTGGAAAACTGCCAAAATGTAGTAATTTTGCATTCAGCCACATGCTGTTTTCTGGACTCAAAATCTTTGGGTGTATTAGTGTACCATACTTAAAGGGAACGTAAACTCTGCGGTAAAACACCGCGGGAATTATACAAGAGTCCCAATAGATTAAAAAAATCGTGACAAATATTTTTTCTCATTTTTTCCCAATGAATGAGACAGACGCAAACATAGAAAATACCGTGATTTGGAATTTCTTGGGGGCTCCGCCATGTTTATTTTGGGCAGGATTTTTATTCAATGGGAAAGCGTGAAATTCAGTTGTGCCGATAATCTCCTACGTCATCGGACATTCTCTGTGTCGAGATAACATGGCCGCATATGGTCGTTTTCATGCACTCCTCTGTTCCCCGACTAACAGAGGCAATGTTATAGATTAGCTTTGATGTAGAACACGGCCTGGTTCTAGCAGATATTCTACGATGCCGGGCTGCTCTGCATTTGGCTGTCACAATGTACCAGGTAATCCCGACACGTTGCACTATCATCCTCGCTCATGTTTGTAAGCTACGGTCTCGAATACTGCACCTCCAATTGACACGTTTTTACCTCCAGAGGCAGAAGAACTAGTGTCCGCTGACGTCACGAGTATTTAACTGGCCATGCACGGTTCACCAGAGTTTACGTTCCCTTTAAAATGGTTTTTTGACCGTCCCAAATTTTTTTGGGGGGTTAAGATGTTTTTAGAAGGTCATCTGTGTTTTACAAACAAGAAATTCTGCTGCATTAGTTAAATATCAAGTTAGATGTGCAATGTATGGTGTCTTCTATATTAAAAAAAAATGCAGAACAAAGAAATTCATTCCCAGTCTTTATCATTGATTGCAGCCTTGAAATACGGTAATTTCTGCCATGGCCAAAAACCTCAACAACAGTATACCTACATACTTCAGATTAAAATATGCCTTCACAAAGTACATTTACCATGGCACTTACCATGGCAATTGCCGAATGGTGTGGCTAATTTTCAAGGGCTAGACAGGTGAAGTATCGCTGTGAGTATTTTCTGAATAAAACAATTAACAAGTTTTTGTTTTGTTTTCCAGAATCCGGCATCTCGAGTCTATCCGTAAATCTACAGTTGAACAATAAAGCAGGGAAGAAGACAATATACAATGTTATTGCTACAGTACATGGGTCCTATGAACCAGGTATAATAATTAATTAATTTTAGCTTTTCATCTTCTAACTCTACATCAGTGTTTCATATTTCCGATGCATCTTTGTGTCTTTTGATGTTACAAACTATGATGGTTTATACATCATTCCACATTGACCTGTCACAATTTTTGTTTTCTCAATATCAGGCATTCTCTTGGCATCAGATCGTTTGAATTTTCTTCTGTGAGATGCACCCTCTGATTGCACTGATAATAATGTGGCATGCAGCTGTTATGCTTATGTCTCTCAGCCATGTCATCCACATTTTTCTGCGCAGTGCAGTCAGAGGGTGTTACACCGACTTTTGGAAGGTTACAAACTCTGAGAATGGGATAATGCCTATCAGGATGCCTTCTCACAAAGTTGTTTGGCAGTTTACATATAAAGATTGAAAAGTGCGGTTTGACGTTTTTGTATAATTCATTCTCTTTCCAACAGTATTGCATAGCATCACATCTAGCTTGTACAGTAAACGTACATGTTAAACAGTTCTGAGGAATTTCTTGTCTTTGAAATTTACTAACTTTATATACATGTACCACACAGATCGATTCATTCTATTGGGTGCCCCGAGGACATCATTTCCTGATGTTGCCATGGAAACCAAATTAAGCACAGCGATGTTATTGAGTACAGCTCAAGCTCTTCACGACAGCCTCCACTTGAATTCCATCCACTGGATTCCACGGCGGACAATCAAACTCTGTTCTTGGGGAGCAGCCGAGTTCTCTAATCTGGGAATTAGCTTGTATTCACAGGTATATACACATGGACATTTCACTATGGTCTCCATTAATTCAAGCACTTTTTCTCGATTGTTGCAGTCTCATATTGTACCTGCGATTACATATTGATTTTGCTATGATAGTACAAGAGAGATAACTCTTGCAGTAGTTGAGTGTGCTACTGTTCATTGTGTTGATTTATCTCCCTTGCTTTTACCTTGGAAGTCCATATCCATTTTCCAGGTTTGAAAGTCATGGAATTAAACTAAGCTTAATTGAGGAAACTGAATACTATATCAATCTTCAAGGCTTAACCCATAAGACAATTTAGCAAAATATTTCCATCTCTTAGCAGTCTAATAAGAAAAAACTGAAATATGTATAGCTCCAAGAATGATTTTTTCCTGTAATTCCTCGAGCATCTTTGAGAATGGTGAAGTTCAGGGTCACTTGTCATCCCGAGCACAACAGATTTCTTCTGTCGTATTCTCTTCGGGTCTAACCATTGTATAATATGATGCATGTGTATCTATGTCCTTGAAATATTGTGGTGGCCACTTGCCATTGCTGTTTGGACTGTGTGGCAGCTGTATGTGCCGCCTATAATTGTAATTCTTTATTTGGCAAAAATTTTGCAGACTCTTTGCATGCCTGTGTGAAGAAAAATAACAAAAACTTTGCCTTGGTTGTGATAATAAGTCACGCTTCCCGACAAACATTATTTACCCATGCTGTCACAAGTGTAATTTGATGCTTACTACAAGTTCGTCAGAAATGCTGCTTCACAAACAATACTGATTCAAACTTTCTGTTGATATATTGTGCAAGCATCAAACCATTCATTGCCAAAAATTTCGGAGAAACCTGATCATGCTGAATTTGATAAATTGTTATGGATTTTTTACACAATTAAAGCAAATGACAAAGAATTTACAAAAAAAAATATAGTGATCACATGCATCAATTGAGATGAACATGCACATACTCCAAACTTCATACACAATCCGTCTCATTGTAGGCACGATGGACCTGGGTCCCGAGAATGGGTCACTGAAATCTCAAATAAGAAACTACCGTGGCACACCTAAATTATGTATATATTTGCAAGTGTGTAAAAAAATTTAATTGTGAGATCTCAAATATTAAATCTAGCCAAATGTGTGCGTATATATTGAAACCCCATGGGCTCTTTATTGTTACCCGGTATATTACTTATTCCACAGCGCCTGAAACACATATTATGGACGAAGGCTGTGACCTATTTGGAGATTAGTCGGCCTGTACTTGGTAACCACACACTGACGGTTACAGCAACACCAGCATTACAGTCCCTTATATATATGGCAGCTAGACGGGTAAGAAAATACATCTTGTGGTTAATGGAATAATGCATGGAGATGTTCACCGAATATCTAATGATATTTGTCTATCCCAGGATACATGAATGTGTATCTTGCAAAAATAATGCCAGAATGATCTATATTTACATCATGAGAAACATCAACACCACCCTGTATGTTTAGAGTTTTAACTGGTGAGGAAATCAAGGAGGTTTCTTGCAAAAAAAAAGGGGCTACCAGTTCCTATTAGACTGACCCAAATTGATTCTTTCTTTCCATTGATCAATTGTGTTGTAAGGCGTGACAGGATGCAAGTGCATGGGATGTGTGGAAGTGCTGGCAAACCTCTCTTGTTTACTCATTTTGTGATCACCCTATGTTTAATATATTCTCCCAGTTTTCAGACCGAGAGTTAATGGTACTGTACCCGTACCCGACTGTACATGTGTACCAATAAATTGAACATTGATCAAACTTGCCTAATTTAACCACACATGGATCTGAATCCCAACAGCGATTTTGTTTTGGCTCATTGGGCTATTTATTATTTGTATTCTACTTTTCTTCAACCCAATATACATGCAAAATATATAGGAAAATAAAATTTATCAGCAAAATAATTTAATAAAATTCCAATTCTCTCTGTTTGCAGGTTCCAGCTCCTGGAAAGAATGAAGTCAGTCTGTACAAGGTCTGGTCAGAGAGGGAGAACATCGACAATGGGTTAACTACCATTCTACCATTGTCTTATTACGAGACGGACAGCACGTCGTACCCCTTATTAGACAGATTTGGCATACCCACCATCCTATTTCAGTACACACCTCATCATGATCTACACAACGTGGTATGTATTCCTGAGCATCGTTTGCTTTGAATGACCTGGAATTAGACTTTGTGTCATTACTGTAATCTTGTCCTGTGAACAGTGTATATCAATCCTGATAAATGGCATGCAGGATTCATACAGTATACACTACCTTGAAAATGACAATGAATAATTTATGGTAATTCCCCTAATAATTTGATCACCGAAAGTGCAGCAAAAATGGCTTATACATTGTATCTGGCAATATTCTTTAGGGCTGTTCCAGATAAACATATGTACCCCCCCGGACGGCAAAGAAAAAAAAAATATGTGGGTGGTTGTTGTCGTAAAAATATTGCTGGTCTAGGTGGGTGTATCTTGAAATAAACCACTTCTCTGGGTGGTTGGATTCATTACTTGTAAAATGCTTCTGTATGTGGGCCCTCAAATCCTTTTGAGGCATATAGTATTCATTATTTATGTATCTAGATAAACTTATTTTAATCCTCGAATCTTGTCCCGAGTTCTCGACCAACGTTTGTGGTCGTTGTTGTTGTTAACTGGCGCACTGTGACTCCACACAAAGGTGATCTTGAATACCGTGCTTTTTCATTGGACAGGCGTCCATGTCAAAGATATTTCATCCAATGAAATACCACGTTACGAAGATCTTTGTCAAGTGGCAGTGAATTCTCTATGAATGGAGATTTTTCGGCAATCTCTGTCCACTGAAAGCAGGTAACGATAAGTGCCCGTCTCACCGGAGAAAACGAAACTAACGAGAGTGGCGACACTGTCGCCACGAGTTATCTCCCTTCGTCACATAACCGCGGAGATGGCTGAAGTCGACGTCGGGAACCCTCAGAAGCTTGCTTATGCAAGCTATTGTGATACCGATGACAGGTTTCCGAACGGTTGGGCCCCCAAGTCATCAATTAGATTTTCTCGCGTGTAGATGACGAACATGATCGCAAAGTTTTGTGAATGTTCACTGAAACTATAATTTATGAAACCAATAATTGATGATAGTTATAATATTTAACTACTGAATGACTTACTTAAAGTAAAATACTTTTAATGGACAGTTTTATTGAAATGAATTGATGGGGAGTGGTTGTTTTCTCAACTTTTTTTTTAAACTAGACCCAGTTAAACAGATTTTTTTTTATTAATCAATGATTCAAAATAGACAACTTTTGTACAGTTCATGTACACAGATCATATTCAAATATTTAAAATAAACATCATTAGTAGGCCTAAATAATTCGAGGTGAACACTGGCTGTGAACTGTTACAAAAACAGATGTATCCCTTTGATAGTTGGAAACAATAATATTTTTATGTAGTTTGCATCTGTTCATCCAGTCTGAACTACAATGTAGTGCAAATTTTGAAATATGCTTATATGTGTGTGTTTTGAATGAAAACTTGACATGCATAATTTTTTTTCTCCAACCTTAATCTTGCAAACTGGCCCAGGGGAAACATTTTTGCCAGGCCCATCCTCTGTAGTGGAAAAACCCTGCAGTACCTTTGATAATCCAGAAATAAAAAATGCCTGGTCTTCATGTTAAATTATAAATATGATATCTGCTTTCACCACAATTAAACTTACTATCAATGGCCAGGGCAATCCCATCATTTAGCTCTTGGTGTGCTCTTGCTTCTATTGGTGGGTACCTTGGGGATTCTCATTTAAAAAATGTGGGTTGGTTGACTCGGGTTTTAATTTTCATTAAAAAAAATGTGGGTGGGTGGTCTCCGGGTTTCTCATAAAAAAATGTGGGTGGGTGGACTCCAGCTTCGAGAAAAATTATAGGTTATTGGTGGGTCTATGAATCCTTTTTCTGCTGTTGTGGGTGGTTACAAAAACTGAAAAATCAAATATGATGGTGGGTGGGTGCTAACAGAAGTGCCTTCCTGGGGGGGTACATATGTTTATCTGGAACAGCCCTTATGGCACCAGCTACAAAATGTTACATTTTGTCATTACATGACTTTTCTTCAATTTGAATGAAAAATGGGACAGTTAATTTTTCTCTTTGTCTGAATAACAGAGTTAAAAAGTGAACTTCCTGTGATTGAATTATTAGGCGAATTACCGTAAGGCCTTAAAAAGCCTTAAGACCTTGAAAAGACATTGAAAAGATGGGAATTGCGGTCCATTGTTGTCAATTCAGTTGTCAAGTTGTTGCTCAAAGTTGTACTCTCCTTTGCTGTCGGATAGTACAATTAACCCCACCATATTGATATACTCTTTAATCATCCAAAAAGAATTTCCAAGCCTATTCAAAAGACAATGTATGAACAAATATATTTGTAAAGAGAACATTCATACTCTTGTTTAAGTAACACATTCTTGTGTGAATACAGAAGATCTCTTGACCTGGAAATGTCTTGCAGTTTAGTTTGACTATTCAATTCATCTGGTATTTCGTTTGCGATTCTGGACTAGTAAAAAGGTTCTGTTGCTGAAGATGGAAGGAAACTGATGCAGAAATATAACTGCATGTCATTCAGATACGATCAAATTCTTTATATCAGAAGATCAAAATTGTATGGTTTACCTTCCACAATTTACATAGACCCTTCACAGTGAATCAGCCACATTAAACACCTTGATATGTGTCCGGATGAATCGCCAAATGTGATAAAATAATGCAACCAAATTTCTTAAACTTCATATTAAAGTTTAATAGCTATAGGGGAGAACAGGTGTTCTAAACACATGATGAGCTTTAATATTTTACAAACAGCACCGCTTTATCTTCCTATATGTCGGAAAAACAGCATGTACTAGAGAGACATCATCCCTAGTCCTGGGTTGTCCATGACGGATATCTTACAAGCCATAACGATTACGAACCAGTTGATTCGCATACATTCAAGGGGCACATTCGTAATCTAATGACCTCTCCGAATATGCCCAAATTTGAGTGGATTAGGCGCTAGGTAACGTGATGTATATTTCATCCCCATGCATATATTTTGTATCCATCATTGTTTTGACTTGAGAGGCGCCCCTATGTGGTTTAATTGCCTCCCGAACTTCAAAGAGTTTTTCCACCAGCTTTTCTCCTTATAAACTTGGGCTTTGTCGAAATGTACCGAGGTCCCACGAAGGTTGCACATAGCTCCCAAAATGCCGTCCGTTTTCTGTTCCTATTCCTTTCACCCAATATTTGTGGGTCTCTGTCTATCCATTTGTCTGTCCAACAGCTACTTTGCATTCCAGGAACTTTTTGGGGTGTGTGTTAGATATTATTGGGCTTTGAATGTTGAAACTTGCAAACAAAATACTTTCCCTCAAGGGCGATGGGTTGCCATTCTCTGAATGTGTTGTTGATTATTTGATCATTATCTGATTATATTTCAGACACATTCCACAAGTGAAGACGTGCAGTCTTTAGAATCTGACGATGGACATCATCATTATAGATTTCACATCAGCATTGCCAGAGTGACCTCCCTTGCCCTGCTGACATTGGCAGATTCACAATTTTATGGACAGTTTAACATGTCACAGTATGGAAACTACATATTCAATAGGACAGAGTCATTGATAGACATATTCTATGGAAATTACGATACTGAAATAAAGGAAAAAATAAGTGAGTATATTCTTGGTGATTTATTATGTTTACATTATTTTTGTTAAAGAATAGATGCATTTGCCCCTTACATAAGCCACTTCAACTGTCGGCCACAATTGTTAGCTACAAAATAAATCTGGGAATCTCTCAATCTGGGTTTCCCAATATTATCCCCAGACCAAGTGTGCAGTGGAGCATGACCCGCTCTGGAATTCTCCTGTAAGTTTCTGTGACAACATGGAAGCATGTTTTTAATCAGTGAGTGATAACTTATATAAATTTGTTAAATATTCATCACATTAGCCTAATGATTGAAGGAAGGACAAAAGTTATGCTTCCATAATGAATATATATCGCTTTAATACGCTCAGCATTAAGAGGATAAAACAAGGACTAGTTCGCTCGGTGTCAGTATAATGTGAATAAGTGGGACATCATGTCTGCTATACCTGCCTATAGCATGATATTTCAGTAGGACAGCACTATAAAATGGCAGCATTAGATCTGCTCTGTTACAAGTAAGTATCCCCTGCCCTCCCCATCCCCTCCCTTCCCTTCCCCGTTGTGATATAGCTGAAAAAATGTTGAAAGCGACGTTAAACCCTTTTCACTCACTCCTAATGTATATTTTGGTAATGTTTCCTTGCAAATATGTTGGATATCGCTAGTAAGAGATGGAGCATGGGGCCAAATGAAATTCAATTTACAGGTGAATCTAAGTGCAGTTCGTATCTCACTTCACATTTTGTTTGAGATTGATATCGAAAAACCCAGATTCTAGAAACACTGACAATTAAATGCAATATTAAAGGTGAACTGTAAAGCATTCCAATATTCGGCTAAAATGTCAGAAATCCAGGCCTTTGTAGTTATAGTTGTTTGTGTGATAATAGTTCTGTGGATTATTTTCTTCTTCCGAGTATATGATAAGTCAAAACTTATACCATCAAAAATGGAAGCCACAACTTTCGGAAACGTCATTGATTGCCTCCCATTGTTTTTGGAACGTAATGACGTTATAGTGATCCTCACTCATTCATCCAACGTAGCATGATGTCATGAAAAATGATACATTAACTAAAACTTGAATGAAGGCGACCTCTATAACATCATACCGTTCCACAAGCAAAGAGAGACAAGCGATGCAAGTTTTCAATATCGATTCACAACAGGATAACTTTAGTATTGTTGTTAGTACAATTTAGCAAAATATATTCACCACAAAATCGTATAACAGCTATGTCACACACAAGATGTATGTAAGCAACATCTTAGAAAAAAAATTAAAAGCTTTACAGTTCACCTTTAAAGGGGTGGTGTCAAACGATGCCGGAATACTGACAAGTAGTCATATGACCCCATAGGGAAATTTACTGACTGCATATTTCTAAAAACATCGCAAGCACCAAAACTGATCACGCAAGCACCAAAACTGATCACTCTGACAATAAACAGGGTCCAATATCTGAATAATTTGTATAATGCGTTTTCACTACAATTACTCATTTTGAAGCTCCAGTAATTGAATTGTTTCATATTCCTTCTCCAGATACTTTACAAAAAGTGGCGAGGCACTTACAGAGGGTGTCCGAGACATTCGACATCTATACCTCCTCGTACATTTCACACAGAGATGATCTTATGGTCCGAAGGCTCAATGATCACTTCTTGCTCTTTGATCGTAGTTTGCTCATTAATCTTGGGCCTTTAAATCGGTAAGTGATCATACATGATTGTCATCTGGATGGGGACTTAGGGATTTGCTCCATCTTTCATTCCGTCATTCTGTCATTTCATCGCAATTTCCTCGTGAATTTAATAACTTGATAACTATTTGTCCGATTGACATTTAACTTGGAAAGAGGGTTGGTATGAGTGAGAGCATGACTGGGATTGTTTTTCGGCAACCTGTATAATCCAATATGGCCGCCATGGCTGTCAAGGACTTCATTCTATTCAGCCAGTAGCTTGTGACTGAATTAACTCGATAACAATTAGACCAATAGGCATCAAACTTGGACAGTGTATTGGTATGAGTGACAGGATGGCTGGGATTGTTTTCGGTAACCTGCGTAATCCAATATGGCTGCCATGGCCTTGACCTCTATTCAGCCATGCTACATAAGCTTGTTACTGCAGTAACTCGAAAACTATTTGTCTGATTGACATCAAACTTGGACAGTGGGAGAGTATGATTGAGAGAATGGCTGGGTTTGTTTTCCAGCAACCATGCTTAATCCAATATGACTGCCATGGAAGCCAAGGCCTTAAGCCCTATTCAGTCATGCTACCTAAGCTTGTGATTGCAATAATTTAACAATAATTTGTCCAATTCACATCAAACTTGGACAGTGTGTTGGTATGAGTGAGAGGATGGCTGGCATTGTGGCATTTTTGGCAACTTACCTAATCCAATATGGCCATGGCCACCGTGGCCTGAACCCCTGTTCAGCCATGCTACCTAAGCTTGTGACTACAATAAATCAAAAACTGTTGGTCCGATTGACATCAAACTTGGATAGTGGTTTGATATGAGTGAGATGATGACTAGGATTGCTTTTAGCAACCTGCGTAATCGAATAAACTTGTCACTGCAATAACTAAAAATCAGTTCAATCTTGGACAGTGGTTTGATATGAGTGAGACGATAGCTGATATTGTTTTTCGGCATCCATGCATAAATTTGTCACTGGCATAACTCAAGAATGATTTTACAAAATCAAATTTGCCCAGAGGACAAATGGAATTGTTTTCCACCCATCTGCATATCCAATATGGCCACCATGGCCTTGACCCCAGATTCAGCCATTCTAAGCTTGTGACTGCAATAACTCAAGAATGATTTCATCAACTGACATTCGGTAAAAGAGTAGCAATGCATAGCATTTGCTGATCTTCGGCAACCTTCACGACATCTACACATCACTATTTACCATATTTCACACTCTTTACATTTCAGAACTGAACTATCTCGTATTTCGGAACAACTCCATTTTTTCATTAAAACAGATGTAAACTGTCCTATAATTTTTTCCCAATTCTCAGATAATATAACAAATGTTTTAAACACCCAATACTCAAACAAAATTTCTCATCATTCAATGTACAATTTTAAATACAACCTTTTATAAACCTTTCATGTTGCCATACTGTCTATGGTATCTACGGTGCGGATATGGACCGCTCGGGTTTTCATATTACTTAAATGTCTCTTCTCATTTGTGAATATTACTGAAATTTAATCCACAGTCTGCGTTGCATTAGGGTTTGAAGCCAGAATCTTTTCAGTCATATTTTTGGTAGGCGATAACTCAAAAAAAAAAAAAAAACATTATAACAATCTACTTCTCTGAAAGCACTGATTCAGTCAAGGCGAAACTTGGGATATATGTTTGATGAGTGGAGCTAACCAAGCTTAATCTGACTCCTCTTATGAACAATTTTGTGATTTTGAAGTATTGACCCTGGTGGCAGAAACTGACTACATATTCGTATTTTGAAACCTTAGTTTTGAAGCAAAAAATTCCCCTCAGAATGAAAGATTGCTGGTGCATTTCATATGCCAAATGGTGGCCTTCACTCGGAAGACTTACTGGACGAACAATATTGCTAATTGGAAAACATGTTTTCACATTCTTATAACATTGAATCACCCCCAGATTTTGCTTCATATTGTGATCAGTCATTCTATAAAATTTGATCATCTCTGAAATGTAGGAAAAATGACATAGACAAGGTTTGTTATTGTATCATTTGGTCACCCTAATATTGGATGAGAAATTGCACCTCCTTTTATTGTATTACCCGAGCAAATTATCAAATAGCTTTCTTGTTCTGTAATTTTCTTGTTGATGTGAACTTTATGTAACATGTATGTGATGAAGCACATCTTGTTTGCCAGTATTTTGTTTATGATTTCTTATTTAATTTTTTATTTCAGACCCACACATATCCTCAGTGGTTCGAGCAGTGAGGATGCATTCTCCACTATTGGGCAATATATACAGATGGCTCGCAGATCTGGGTCATGGACTCTTACTTTGTCTTCACTGGACAAATTAATTTGTGTTCTTCGAGAAGCCACGCAATCTTTACTTGTGGGAGAATGACATGTGGAGACTAGGACTCCACAATGAAGGTCATTCTTCTGGCTCCATGATCTAGTTGGAGTGAACACTGAATTGTTCTGACTGGAGAGTGAGCAGAGCCTAAGCTGATACAGAATTGGTGCTAAACACAAAAGTCCTGAACACGGGCTAAACAAGTGCCTTATAGGGTTTGGTAAAGAAGCCTTGTTGTGCAATGTTGGCATACCCTTTGACCAACAATCTCTCGACCTATTGCCCAAATGGCATATGAAGATGCGGCTGCATGTGAAATCCTTGGCAGGTTCATGTTTTCATACTGGTACCCGGTACTGAAAAGGTCCAGGAAGATGATGTCTGTCTGTTCTTGCACTGCACTACCCTGACATGCTGAACTCCAGAACGAGCCTAGATCTGAAGGTCCCATCATACTACACCAACTCTGATAACAATACGTATAGGCCTATGCAAACGCCCACAGCAGCCCTTACATGTATGGGTAATTTGTTAAAGCTTTCTCGAGTGATATGAGCATTCTCTGAGGGCTTAATCATCTGTTCCTGGAACTCGGATGCATCTTGGGAAGATCTCCCTGGTACTACAAATTACTGATTACTTCTATATTTGAAAACACTTCACAAATGACACAGATTTTGTGGCAAACTGCATGGAAATGGCACATCCCTGGAAGGACCTTACATGGAACAAATAAAAGTAGGACAAAGTTCTAACATGTCTAAAGTTCCTGTTTTGTTATGGATTTGATATGCTAACAGAAAGCCTGAAAAGTTCAACGTATCATCCTACCATCATGTGTTGATGTGTGTTTTTTTGTGGAGAAAAAAATCCTGTATGTTTCACATTTGTCAGGGATTACTAGTTCTGTAAGAACATTTTGATACCAGCACAGTTTTGATTGATACTATCTAAATGGTTTACTCGGTCCAGAGATATGTTTTTTCTGCTTGTTGCACATATTGAAGAGTGTTTGTTGATGTGGTTATGCAACAAAAGGGCTATGCAACAAAAGACTTTGCCGTCCACTCGCCATTCTCTCAAACATTGTATATATTTTGATACAATTTAGAACATATTCATGTACAAGTTTTACAGAACTTAGTATGCAAATTATTTTTGCTCATACAGGAGGAACAGTTATCCTCATTCTCATTCATCAGAGATGCACATTCCATTATTTCATTACAGTAATATATCTTGAACATGTACATATGCGTAAAATGTTTTAATAGTTGTTTAAATTTGAATAGAAATATGAGGAAAATACTTTTTGAGTAGAAATTTAATGTGGGGAAACAAGAAATGCCTTTGAACAAAGCTGTGACATGTTAAAAGAAGAATATTTCCTTGAGTGCCGCAGTCCAGAATTGAATTCTACATGCATCTTTGTCTTGATATGTACATGTATAATATAAGGACCTCCAACTGTTGAGATTTTGAACCAATTAGCTACCATTATGAAACACATCTGATGTACCTTTCATAGAATGATAGTTTTCAGCACGCGTTCAAGAACCTCCTATATTTCCTTATTCCCTACATTTTGTTGTGATACCTATATTTTACTCCAAACCTTCTATATTTTCTATATTTTGACTTTTTCTCATGAAAACTGTTACCACTACTCTGAAATGAGTCAAATAGGCATGAGGAAATACATTTCAAAAAAAAAAATGAAAACATTTAAATCGCTTTGCTGAACCAAGCAGCAGAAGGGGTCTGCTCAATCACCACCACTATCGCCGCATTCAGTGAAAATAATGTGATTAAACACCAGAGAGCTACCAAGTTTGGAACCTACAATGTTGTAGTAGTGACCTGTCTTTATTTCCTATATTTCTCCTATATTTTGGCAAATTTCCTCCTATATTTTCTCTGTGAGCCACTTATATCAGTCAATGGAGGTTTTGTCATGGATCCGTATGCTTGGTGATGAAGAGAAGTATGTCAGTTCTACAGACTGTACTTTTGTGTTCTTTATTGTTTCCAGATGATCTGGTCAGATTTGGGGATCGTTAGAATGAATAAATGAATTTCTAGCTTCCCATGAATCACCCCTCAGGTTTTAGCGCTGCGTCAACCCTTTTTATCGCCCACAGGAAATGAAACATTAAAAATATTTTTATATTAATCTAATGAATACTGTTTCTTTCTGAGTATAAACATTCCTGCAGTGTAAGGCACTTGCATAAGAAATCATTAACTTTGGTAATTAGCAGTACACACATCCTTGCCTGGACATACTTTTATTTGTCATTTATGGTCTGCTTCTTGAATTTTCTGAAAGTGAGTCAGTGAAAATATGTCGGTACTTATCATCACTGTGTAGAACCCAAAATTATCCAAATCAAAATTTAACTGGAGTCCCTACTATCACTGACAAATATTTCCTTAGCCAATGAATTTCAATGCTGTTTCTATAGTATGTTTGCGACTGTTCATTTAACACTATGGAGATGTATAAAAACACATGATGTTCAAAAGGCCCATTGCTGCAGACAGCATGGATAGTATCTGTACGCACACACATGTACATTGCCTTCATTATACATATAATATTACTGGATGAACATTTCATGCATGTACATCGTAGTTGTAAATATCTCGTTATCATGTTTCTATTTATATGAGCTTAAGTTGCAGGGTCGCATATTCACCGACCTGACCAGTTAGAGCTGAAATTTAAACATGTTATGTGTCGACTGCAGAAACTTTAGTGTATAACATGTGCATGTATCCATCATCCTGATCTGGGCTGGGTGGTGCTTAGTTGGTTCGTCGTGATATAGCTGAAATATTGTTGAAAGCGACGTTAAATTCTATTCACTCACTCACTCATCCTGATCATAAACAATGTATGGCCACCCAAGTCAACCTTGCTGCCCCAATACAAAGATGATACAATACATACATATCATGATAGACCTACTCGCATATTTGTTATGGGGCAGCAAGATTTATGTGGGCTGCACATGTATATACGATGAAAACCCTAGTCATTAATAGGAATTATTTTACGTGTAATAAATGAATAATTGTTTGTCTACTTCATCATGCTGAAATATGAAAATAAGGGGAGTTATTAGAAATATCAGGTGCTTATTTTCAGACTTATCATTGTACATTTCGGTAAAATTTGGTTTGGCTGTCGCCACTGCTTGCTTGGTGGTGTTAATGGTAAAGTCCTATTTGACTTTGTGCATCAAGACCATGGGTAGAGTTATGTCATGTGTCTGACATATCTGATGTGTAATGGGTGAAATTAGGTCCTGTCTCCAGGGATATCATTAGAAGGTGATAGGCGTCCCGTTTTGGCCCCCTACTAGAATGCAAAATGACCAAAACAGCCACCTGCTTTCCATGTTTCTAAACTCGAAACATGAAATGTCACTTCTTTTGAATGCCTACTTCCACCTGTTTACTGCAATACATTGTGACATCTCTGGTCTTTAACATGTCTGATGTGTACTGGGTGAATTCAGGTCCTGTCTCTAAAATGTCAGATGCGTAACTTTTCCAACAAGTCCAACATAGCAATAAAATTGAATTTCACACTGGAAGCCTATTGTGTTGTGAGGAAAATCAGTTTCTCGTGTTTGTAAATCTGTCCGAGCTATTGATCACTGTTCTGGATGTAAGGTGAGAGTAATGATCATTCTCTCCAATACCACACTCTATTGCAATTCCAGTTTCCAGGAGAGTGATCAAATGCTCCCCAAGAGAATTAATTCTTTGATTGATGATATAACTTAGGTCATACAGGACACTGTACTCAACAGATGGAACATTGCAATTAATATTTACTGTACTAAAAGCAGTACTATTATGAAAATCCACATGGTGAGAGTGATGGTTTGGCAACCAGCTGCCAGGCTGTTCACCTGTAAAATATTGGTTTGTTTACAGTGAATTTACAGGTGGTCTGATAAAAGACTCCAGATTATATGCACATTCAACTATAAATTTATCCACAGAATGGTTTGTTTGGAACAATTATAAAAGTATAAAGAAGTCAGTGAATACTAATCTTTTTGTTTATCTGAAGAAAACTTGTACAAGCTGCAATTTAAGAGTGGCAAATGTGAAGTAATCGACAGTTAATTGAACCATGTAATTGTTACCAATAATGACCCGTTAAAGTTTACCCTGATAAAGAAGACAATGTTTTTTTGCTGTTCAAAGCTGCAATGTAGTACAAGTTACTTAGGCTTTTTCTTAATTAGGCATACAGTTTACACCAGACAACTAATCCGACAGCTTCTGTAGTAGTGTATCTACATATAGAATAAAAATTGAAGAACTTTTTGGTTGCTCTCAAAAGAACAATTTAAAATTTACTCATTTTTGTATGCCCGGAATATAAGACATTTCTGACTTAACTTTTTTTAATAACTTAGATTATGGATTGGTACCAAACCTTCGGTGTAACTTGCCCTTGAGGAAGTGAAAAGTGTATTGTAAGGTCAATAGGTCAAAAATCAATGTCACTTGGATGGGAAAATCTGAAAGAAAAACCCCAAATCTCCAGTTCCATGTTATGAATTTGTACCAAACTTTGGGTATCAAATGCGCATGGGTAAAAAAAGATCCCTAGTTTTCTTCCCACTTCCCTTATATGTGTTGTAATTTGTCGAGGTCAAACTTTAGGAATATCTTGCCCTTCAAAGAAGAACACAATTTGTTTTGATCAGACAAATGTCCAGTTTCCCTAGGCCAGAAAATATAGAATAAAGTGGGAAATTGTGTTGTTCCTCTCCTAACTACAGTTCAGGGATGTGTATCAAATTGCAAATAATTGATTTTGATTGATTGTACTGATTTGTTACATGTCTGTCCAGCCATCCGTCAATAAACTTTTGTTGTCTCTGCGATATCTTGTGTTTCTGATTTTGGATTGGTACTAAACTTTGGGTGTACCTTATCATGGAAGATCAAAAGGTCAAGTTCACATGTCCTTTGTCCTTTCTTTCTCATTAGATTGGTTCAGCATTAAGGTTGCGCAAGCATATATTGAAGCCCATTGTCTTGTTTCTAATCTAGTGTAAATGTTTTCTTAGTTGAGAAAACCTTAAAATGGGAGCCATATTGTATTTTTTAAATATAAGGTTATTCTTGTGTCGGCCTCATTTTGCATATTTCTACATTTTTTTCTAGAATAACATGACCTATAACATTGTCAGCAGCTTAGACATAGCTACTCATTTGTTGGTTGTTTGGATTTCTTCGGATTCCCAGTATACAAGGCAAAATGTATTTTCCCATCCAAGAAATTAAACTTACTGACATGACTGAAGCAAACATCCAAGAAACTTTTTTATTAGAGTGTTGTGTTGATTTATTCTTTATCTTCAGTTTTTGCTGAGAAGCAACAGGAACTTGATAATATGGTGTAATTTACTTGCCTTTATTGCACCAGTGTAAGCATCCTGTCTGTGTCTTGTGGGCTGTCCTCGTGTAGTATAGGGTGGATGTCGGGTTATCTGGTTACATGTTGCTTCACACATTTGCATCTTAGAAGCAACAGGAAGGTAACTTGACTGGGTGGTGCCTTGTTTGTTCGTCTCGATATGACTGAAATATTGTTGAAAGCGACAATAAACTTGACTCACTGACTTTTCTCTTGTGCCTGTTTTCTTGTCTGTCACACAACTTCTGAATACCTTTGTTGCTCCTCTTCAAATTTGTTTTGGATATTGCACGAGTAATGATCGGAAAACATTTATTGTTTGCAAGTTCACATTTCCATGTATCATTTGAATAGTGGTGAGTGATTACTTCACATCTATGACTTCATACTCAGGCATGTGATTGTATGTATGGTACTGTGTCTATATCCATACAAAGAACTATGTCAGTGCTATAGTTTTGCTATAAATGAATGAACGTTGAGTGATGGTCAGTAGCCTGATTAGCATCAGAGCCATACGTGATTGTATAACTGAAAATAGACTAGAAATTCACATTGACGCTTCCCCAAGCCACACTGTCATAACAGGTAGGTGATGACCCAAATTTTGCGGCCACAAAAACATTCACCTCACACATGACGGAGAAGATGTTAGCTTGACATGCATGCAGTACCAACAATGCCAGGTTAATGATTAAGAAAGAGGAACACTGGATACAACTTTCATCATGAGGTGATTATCCAACCAACTGACATGTAGAAATGTTTCCAATCTCGCGTGGAAAGAGGAGCTATCAATGCTATATAAGAGAACTACATGTGAAGATATTAAGGAAATGAAATGCTATTCTAACCAGACAAAGATGAATCTGGTGAAATGGCCGATGAAGATTATACGGCTGTGATGGAGAAAAGTACATATGAAATTAACAATTGCAATGATGTAATACTATATAGATAATTATATTCATAACAAAATTTTGAAGAACAACCAATCATCTCCAAGCTACATAGATGGGGAAGCCATTAAAGGAAATCTCAAACAGGAAAAGGATTCATTCGAGGTGAAGTCCGACTGGGAGTATATGAATGAGTAGGAATACCTAGTTCCAGCTTAATGATGGCACTGTTATATTTTGATTACTACTATACCAGTATTAACAATGATGTTTAGGACGTTATTTATGGGGCATTCAGATCGCGCATGTATGTTAACATGTAAAAACCTAACTTAGCTGACAAAGGTGAATAGTCCTTTTGTGTTTAGAAGCAACCCAAAAGGTATACGAGACCACTTCTTTAGTCCACACAAAGTACCAAAACTCCCAGGTTTCCTTCTCTTCTTGACTCATTGAGCCCGAAAGAGTGAAATAAGGACCCAATGCGAGTCCAATGATGAAGAAAGATGAAGACAAGGTAACGAAGAAGATGAATTGGACGAAAGCAGGTTTATACTTTTGTGACAGAGAAAAGAGTACATCAACGGTTTGACGACCAATTACAGTGAGATGGTAGATGACTATAATAAAATCAAAATTATGAAGACCTCCTATAAGCTCCAATAGGTATACTTGGGGAAGCTGTTAAAGAGTCAAACGGGAAAATGATTCATTCGATACCTCCGGCTTAATGACTTCACTGTTATATTCAGATTAACACCTTGTTTCAAGTTATCTCATAGTGCATACCTAGCCCTTACTGTACCTGGATGTCGACAGTTTACAATATTAATGACGTCTCTTCTGGTTTGGTCTAAACCTAATTCTATGCATATCATACTGGCATAACTTTGTGAAACTGGAGTCAACGACCTTGTGGTGCAAACCAACTCTGACTCTTTTGTGAAAACATTGGATCGATTTTTCTATTTTGGCTCCCAGTACCTCCTGCGTACAACAAACACCGGGGACAAAGGTCACTTTCAGTGATGGCCTCACTTCTGGTGACCTCGTCGCTTCCGGTGATGACGTCGGTTGTGATAATGTCATCAGTTTCAATGATGTAGCAGTAGGCAGTTCCGATGATGACACTTTTTCATTATGGTTATGTCTTTAAGATAGGGTGTTAAGGATTTAAGATAGAGTGTTACGGCATTGATATGAGCGTTTAGGAGTTGAGGCAAGTGTTATGGTGTAACATCGGACATGGATGGGCGTCACTACGTTTTGATGTATTCGTGTCAATGCATGTGATATCACGTCATCATTGCGACCAATCAGAGCTTCTGAGCTATGTCTCAAGGGCGCCGAGGACTTGGTGGGCATTACTGTGTTGCATCCACAAAAGCAACTATACCCAAAAGACCTGCACAGTCAACGTCTAACCATACACCTGGGTTATACATGCGTCAACAGACACTATGATATGATGCGACTCCGGAAGAATATACATGGGCACACAGAGAGATCAAGAGGCCAGTAGCCCGTGTAAATACTGGGAGCGGTTCAACTGATTTTGAGAGTCTTTCCACTGACAGCCTGGCTGAAACCTCGGCCGCTGTTAGGACGCCCAGGCAAGATAACAGACTCACATCCAAATGTGTCGCTGTTTTTATTTTGTGTGTGTAGGGGAGGGGCATATGGTAGGAGAGAGAGGGGAGACATGGAACGAGAATGAAGTCTCGTCTACCAGGCAATCAGAGACAAGTTTATGTGCACGCGTTGCTCACGTCCTCTCTGTCAATATTGTGAGAGGTCAGGTGTTTAGACCAGATACACGTGAGTTTGCATTTGTTTTCAGGTTTTAGGGTCAAAAACCCTTTTTTCGAAGCAGCAATGATTCCCATCTGAGTAGTAATATCAAGCGTTCCTGATAAACTGGAACACGTGCCGTGGAATCAGTCATGAACACCGATTGTCAATTTACGGAAGTATCCACAGCCTTAAATATAATATGACCGTGTTTGCAAATACGATACCCCTGGGGAGAGTTGGGACAGAACTGCCACATCTCTCTGACAGGTGGTCCACATCTTCCCCCAATCCTAACGGTTAGTTGAGCTGTTCTTTTCAATGACCAAATGTTGGTTGTCGTTTTTCTGTATCTCATTTCTTTCAGTCCAGTGTCCGGTGTCTCCAGACTGTGTCCCATCTTAGCCCGAATTTTGACTATAATTTATCGCATATCAGAGCTGGCAAAGTTTAGTCAAATGGTTAATCAAGTGTTGGTTGTGGGAGGCCTTATTTAGTAGTTCGTTATCACAGTGACATAAAAGATTCATAATTTCAAGTGTGTAGTGACAAGTGTGCCGAACTGGATATAGTGTCCTCTACCATTTTAAGTGCAACATTAGGGAACGTTTCCCCTCATAATGGTACGTGTTCTGATGAGTTGAATGACGGTTGCTCTCTTCTATGACCAGTTAATGCGTGACTGAGATAGGTCACACACCTGGATAAACTACGGTAATGCACCGGAGCGACGTAGGTGGGAACAACGCAAACCGAACGAGTGAGCTATCACTGGGCATGTATAATCTGGGCTAACACCGGGATAAATTAGCGAATATGCCAATTATTCGAAAACGACCTGAAAGAACAATTAAATATTTGGAGTTGAAGTGAAAATGTTCACTAATACATGTTTGGTATACACGTATCCTGTAAATGCTTAGTCAAAAGTGACGTAGTGCGGTGGGTCTGTATAGAACACGTTCCCCTATCTCTTTAACATGAGATCCTGACTTTCTGCACCGCCAGAAACTTGGTCTGCGTTTCTCTCTGTTGATACGCGTAAAATATAATAGTTTTTTAAAAATAATGGTGACGGAACTGGAAGTGACATCATCAACAGGATAAATAGCTGATATCTTCCGAACGATAGGAGTTATAACGCATTGGACGTTCACTAATAGATACCTCGAAGCAAAAGGTTTTACCTGAGATAAGTCTTCATCTCAGAAACTTTGGTAGCTAGGGCTGTGAAACATTCACCGACGGATACCTTAAAGCAAACGCTTGTATAGAAACTTTCCAGTGACATCATCGAACCAGAAAATCTACTCTAATCAAAAATATATACGAATATTTGATTTTCAAGAATATAGTCATACAGTTTACTAAATACATTATGGATGGAGGAAGGGATGGTTAGAGGGAGAGAAGAATAATTGGAAGAAGGGAGGGAGAAATTAAACCTGTCTACTCTGCAACAAGGAGAGTAGGGACGTCAGTGATACAAGCTGAATAGTATGAGCGTAAACCGTTCATTGTATCCAACCAAGGCATGTGTTTATAACTAAATGACAGCTGTTGTTTCTAGGTACCGGTATTTTACACCCATGTGAATTGTGCATATGCTTCTTTCTCCAGCGTCGAATTTATTGTGGGTTTATTAACTAATCATTGTATAAATGATATGATATTTAAAATGTTCTGTGAGCAGTCAGCGATATCACCTTTACTCCTGTTTGTTATCCAGGACAAACCAAAGTTAACGGTTTGTTTTCAAATGAGTTCCGTTGAATAGGTCATGCCTAATAGTACCGGTAAAGGCGATAATCTTGCTTTTCCAAAAATATTATACAGGTGAGCATAATTGATCACACTGATAATTGATCATCAATACAATACTGCATAAATTATCATAAATTTCATCGCCGGCCCGACTACCTTTGAAGTTAGGCTGAATCGACATCGGGTATCATAGCGAAAACGCATGCTTCAGATACCGACGAGCTAATTCAAAACAACTGTTGGGGATGAAATGTACGAGATTGTGTCATAGACGCAACGTCTCGGGAACTTATCCGAATCACCACAAGCAGCCAGAGGATGCTAAGTCCCCCGCCGAAATGGCAGCAATATTTTTTAGCATTGTTGGTCTCGGGGGGATATACATGAGGGAGGCAACTGCTACTTCATAGGCGTTGGATGCGGGTCTTTCTGCCTTCCTAAGTTTTAAAATCAACTAATGGAATGGAAAATCAACGTTTTTTTGCTTCTGTAATATAGTTTCCATGCAATGAAGCATGGAAATTATGTTCCGAGAAGCGACCCGAAGTGACATCTCAAGGCATATTATCGGCAAACCAAATTTGACGAGAAGCTGAATGCATCCTCAACCTATTGTCTGGAAACCAAATTTTAAATTTGCCACC
>JAVTVY010025549.1:0-10208 GCA_036873755.1 Hanleya hanleyi
AAGAGAAACAGATTTATTTGTCATAATAATATGTTGTTTTGGTTTGCTTGTTTGTGGCGTTTCTTGATGGCGTATCTATGTTGGTTTTCGGGTCAGTTTGGGATTGGAAGCCTTATATCTGGGAAAATAATAAGAAAGATATGATGAATGATATTTGCTTAGGGGATCGGACAAATTTTGGGTTTTGTTCATAAACTGCAGCTATTTCGCATGCATTCGTATATAATTATGATTGCAATACATTTCTGTCGATTGCCCGATGTTTTTTGTTCATGAAAACATATAGAAAATAATATTGCATTCAAATATGTATGTTCTTGAATGACTACGATATGGAACTTCTTGTTATGCGTGAATCGTATGGACACACTCTTCGATGTTCACACATATAGCTGATATTGCACAAAATCGTAATGACATTGGATCTTAAATTGTTTAGTGTCTACTGATCATCAAATTGGCCATATATGGACTTGTTAATATAGATATTGTGACGCATGTCCTGAAGTTATAAAATATGATAAATTGTCACATTTCTGCATCAGTAATGGCTTCCTTGTGTACGAAAACATATAAAACAACATTTTATTCATGTGTTTGTGACATGTATTCAGGAAGATATGCCGTTTAATAGATTTTCACGACGCACATGGTGGCCATTTTGGATTTTCTCAGTTTACGGGCATAACAGAAAAAATTGAACTTGGCCCTATATCTGGAATCATAATTAAGTACCTTCTGATCATCAACTGTGCAAATTTTGGTGCTTTTACCACAATTATTTCCCATATCTGCCTCACTATGGTGGCCATCTTGGATTTTGCCATTTCCGGGCATCCACGGAGAAAATTTAGCTTGGCCCTATATCTAAAATCGTTTACTATATAATAAACTTCAAATGTGCCAATTTTGGTGCTTTTACCACCAAACCCACAAACCTCCTGTATTTTGCCACATATCCGCCCCACTATTATTATGTTGGGGGAGATATCTAGTGTTTGTGCTGTCTGTCCGTCCCCTGTCCGTCCCCTTTTCTTGTCTTCTTGTCAAGGTATCTCGAGAACTACTGGACGGAATTTCACCAAACTTGGATGAGAGCTTCATTGGGATGGCCCCCTCATTTGATTAGGTTTTGGTGCGTGTGCGTGCATTCATCCGTGTCCGGTTCCCGTCTGTCTGTCTGTCCGTCCCCTTTCTTGTCTGCAAGATATCTCGAGAACTACTGGACTGAATTTCACCAAACTTGGATGGAAGCTTCATTGGGATGGCCCCTTCGTTTGATTAGTTTTTGGTGTGTGTGCGTGCGTTCATCCGTATCTGGTGTCCGGCCGTCCTCTATCTACTTGTACATGTATATATCTTGAGACCTGCTGGACAGAATTTCACCAAACTTGGATGGAAGCTTCATTGGGATGGCCCCTTCATTTGCTTAGGTTTTGGTGTATGTGCGTGCACTCATCCGTGTCTGGTGTCTGTCCGTCCGTCCATCTACTTGTAAATGTATATACAGGCCTTGTTCGCAAGATATCTTGAGAACTGCTGGACAGAATTTCACCAAACTTGGATGGAAGCTTCTTTGGGATGCCCCCCCCCCCCCCTCATTTGATTAAGTTTGGTTTGTGTGTGCATTCATCCGTGTCCATCGTGTCCGTCCATCTAATTGTACACGTATATACAGGCCTTGTCTGCAAGATATCTGGAGAGCTACTTGACGGAAGTTCACCAAACTTGAATGAAGGCTTCATTGGGATAGCCCTCTCATCTGATTAGGTTTTGGTGTGTGTACGTGCGTTCGTCCATGTCTGGTGTCCGTCCGTCTGTCCATTGTACATGTATATGTATATACAGTCACTGTCTGCAAGATATCTGAAGAACTACTGGACTGAATTTTACCAAACTTGGATGGAAGGTTCATTGGGATAGCCCCCTCATTTGAATAGGTTTTGGTGTGGGTATGCATTCATCCGTGTCCATTGTCCGTCCGTCCGTCCATCTAATTGTACATGTATATACAGGCCTTGTCTGCAAGATATCTTGAACTACTGGACGGAATTTCACCAAACTTGAATAGAAGGTTCATTGGGATAGCCCCCTCATTTGATTAGGTTTTCGTGTGTGTGTGCATTCATCCGTGTCCATTGTCCATCCGTCCGTCCATCTAATTGTACATGTATATGCAGAAAGACCTTGTCTTCAAGATATCTGGAGAACTACTTGACGGAATTTCACCAAACTAGGATGGAAGCTTCATTGGGATAGCCCCTTCATCTGATTAAGTGTTCGTGTGTGCGCGAGCATTCATTCATGTCTGTCTGTCCATCTACTTGTACATGTATATACAGGCCTTGTCAGCAAGATATCTGGAGAACTACCTGACGGAATTTCGCCAAACTTGGATGGAAGCTTCATTGCAATAGGGTCCTCATCTTTCATTAAGTTTTAGTATGCATGCATGCGTTCATCCGGGTCTGTTGTCCGTCCGCCTGTCCATCTACTTCTACATGTATAGACAGGCATTTTCTGTAAGATATCTGGAGAACTACTGGATGGAACTTCACCAGACTTGGATGGAATCTTTATTGGAATGGCCTCCACATCTGATTATGTTTTGGTGTGCGCGCATGCATCCATCTGTTTCTGATGTCTATCTTTGTTACATGTATGTACAGGACTACTCTTGTCTACAAGATATTTGGATGAAATTTCACCAAACTTGGATGGAAGCTTCATTGAAATGGACTTTGGTGTGTGCTAGTGCTTGTGTGGGTTCATGCAAAATGTGCTTGTCTGTCTGTGTTCAATTTTTGTTCGCTCCATATCTTGGAAACTACTGAAGGCAGATGCATGAAACTTCTATACAGTAAAGCATATATATTATATGTGTGCCTCTTGTATGTTTTGCATCTTTTCTATGTTGTGATCAATTTTGAAATAATTGAGGCTTCACAATTACATGTATTTCACATTGGTTGGATGCTGTAGGTGTCGGCAATCCACTCATTGCTTTATAAATCCCGACTCCTCACTGGGCTACTGTAACAATGAAAATCGCCTCTTCGCATTTAATATTTTTAGATGCGCAGCTTTGTTTAGGATACTTATTGCTACATTCATTCTATAGCACTTTCCCTTAAATAATGAGCCCACTCAAGGCAAGGTTGGGGGAGACGTATGTTTTTGCTTAAAAAAACAACCAGCATAGGCTTCATGCAGGAGCGGCAACCCAAGTGTCAAAGCGGAACCTCTAGTTCCGATCTATATTCCGAACCGGCCCAGCATAAAGATCAACTCAATTTCGCCGAAAAGTGCCTTCAATTGGAAGAAAATATAGCTCCGCCTTGTGAATTGAATCATGGAATATCTTGTAATGAAATTTTAATTGCCATTGATGATCTAAGTTAAAAAATTCTGCCGTCCTGGACCAGGTTCTAAATGAAATGATACGTTGCGGGAAGTCTGTTTTAACTCCTTGTCTTCAGAAACTCTTCAACCAATGTTTATCGCATCTATCCTACGTCATGGACACAATGATATATAAAATCCATTCACAAAAAAGAAGAGCCATCGAATTCAGAGGAACCGCTATTATGAGTTGCATTGCTTAATTGTTTAATTCTATTCTCAAAAACCGTCTAAACGGCTTTCTTTCATCTCGACATACAATCAACCCAGGACAAATCGGTTTTAAAAAGCAGGCGTGTACCTGTGATCATATGTTTATTCTTCGCTTTCAACAGTACACGAAAAACGAAGAAGGAAGGTTATATGCATGTTTTATATATTTACAATAAAAGCTTTTGACTCGGTTGCCCATCCTATTCTTTTCCTCTATGTAAAGCAGGTATTGTTTGGTGGTTGCTCTTTTACAGTCTTGTCAAGCACATGTATCAGGATAACGAATTATGCATCAAAATCGGTGATAAAATAAGAAGTTTGTATTGGTAAGCGAGGTGTCAGACAGGTGGATTCAATTAGCCCTACCCTGTTTAATATTTTTATGAACGACTTGCCACCCATGTTTGATAGCAGTTGTGATCCTGTGCCTCTTGGTAGTATTTCGTTAAATTGATTGTGGTACGCAGATGACGGTAGTTCTGTTGTGCACTAGTGACAGTGGTTTGCAAAAATGTTTAACAAAACTTGAAATGTTTTGTGATTTCTCATGTGTTTCCGTCAATATAAGCAAGTCCAAAATTATTGTCTTCGGTAAAAGTGGAAGAGCATTTAAGAATACTGTTACTTTGAACGGTGCAGTTTAGAGTCTGTTAAAACGTTTAAATCTGGGTATTATTTTTTCGGCCTCTGGTACTTTTTCTTATGCTAAAAATGAGCTTTGTAATAAGGGATTAAAAGCTTTTTATGGTTTAGCTAAATCCCTTGGTGACTTGAAACCAGATAAATATACGTCTTTTCATATTTATGATCACGATATAAAATCTGTATTACTATATGGGTGTGAAATATGGGGAGCGCTGAATAGACCTGCGAATTTCATTTCAGGAAACGCAGTTAATATATGTTTTGACACGGTCACAAATCAATTCGATTGTGAAAGTTAAACGCCAAATTCTGTAAGTATGTTCTTGGGCTTCATTCTCGTTTTGTAAATTAGCATGCCTTGGTGAATTGGGTCGTTTCCCCCTTTTTATACGCCCGCCAAAAGGCGTGTCCTTCCGTCCGTCCCACCGTCTGTCCGTCCCTCGTGTCCGCTCTATATCTGGGACAGTTTTCTATCTACAGTTCTTATTTTTGGTGAGTGGATGCCCTAGGGGGGAACGATTTGTTGCACACCAAATGTAGTCAAAGGTCAGTGTGACCGAAAAATCAGGAAATCACTAAAATTTCAATTTTTTGTGAGTGGATTCAATAGGATGAAATGAAGTGTCGCATACCAAAAAAATAGGTGAAGGTCGAAGGTCAAAGATCACTGTGACCCCAAAATCGGGAAATTATTAAAAATAACATTTGTTTGTGTCAGTAATACATTAGGGAGATACGATGTGTCACCTACTAAACTGTAGGTCAATGTCGAAGGTCAAGGTCACTGTGATCCCCAAATCGTGAAATTGTTAAAAATAATGAATTTTTTAATCCATTGAGAAATTACGGGGAGTCGTTCTGTCATGTACCAAAATTTAGATCCAGGTCAATAGTCAAGGTCACTGTGACCCCAGAATCAAGGTCTAAGGTCAGTGTGACCTAAAAATAAAAAAATAATTGAAAATTACTAATTTTATTGAGTGGATTCAATGAAATGAAATGTCGCATACCAAAAATTAGGTCAAAGGTCACTGTGACCCCAAAATCAGGAAATTATTAAAAATAACATTTTTTGTGTCAGTAGATACATTACGGGGACACGATGTGTCACATACCAAAATGTACGTCAAGGTCAAAGGTCAAGGTCACTATGACCCCAAAATCATGATGTTTTGTGTTCATTGAGAAATTAAAGGGAGACGGTTTGTCATGTACCAAAATTTAGGTCAATAGTCAAGGTCACTGTGACTCCAAAATTAAGAAATCTTTAAAAATTACTTTTTTGTGTCCGTAGATACATTAGGGAACATGTGTCACGTACCAAAATGTAGGTGAAGGCCGAACGTCAAGGTCACTGTGACCCCCAAAATCATGAAATTCATAAAAATCATGATTTTTTGTGTCCATTGATACATTGAGAGAAGACGATGTGTCGTGTGCCAAAATTTAGGTCAAGGTCGCTTTGACCCCAAAATCAGGAAATCATTAAACATAACTTTTGTTGCCAGTAGGTATATTAGAGGGACATGATGTGCTACAAGTAGTATACAATGCGTCAATTGAGTTAACAGCGCCTCACTGCGCATGCGCAGAACCTTGGGTGACGTCAGAAGTGTCGATGTGCGCATGCGTGTGGGTGGATGGTGGGTGATGGGTACAAGATGGCGGCCTGTGGGTGGATGGTGGGTGATGGGTACAAGATGGCGGCGTGTGGGTGGATGGTGGGTGATGGGTACAAGATGGCGGCGTGTGGGTGGATGGTGGGTGATGGGTACAAGATGGCGGCGTGTGGGTGGATGGTGGGTGATGGGTACAAGATGGCGGCGTGTGGGTGGATGGTGGGTGATGGGTACAAGATGGCGGATTGTAGAAAAACGTATAAAAGGAGTCGATTTTTAGATGTACAAGATGGCGGCCTGTGGGTGGATGGTGGGTGATGGGTACAAGATGGCGGCCTGTGGGTGGATGGTGGGTGATGGGTACAAGATGGCGGCCTGTGGGTGGATGGTGGGTGATGGGTACAAGATGGCGGCCTGTGGGTGGATGGTGGGTGATGGGTACAAGATGGCGGCCTGTGGGTGGATGGGTACAAGATGGCGGCCTGTGGGTGGATGGTGGGTGATGGGTACAAGATGGCGGATTGTAGAAAAACGTATAAAAGGAGTCCATTTTTAGGGTAGGGGTGTATTCATTGCACTACCTTGCGGAGCACTTTGACTTACCTGACCTGACCTGCCTGCCAGCCTACTTGCCTGCCTGCCTGCTTGCCTATCCGCTTGTATGAGACGAAAAGCATGAGACGTGGAGAAGATTTTCCCTGGGACCCAGCAGCACCTCCGGTTGAAGTCTTGCCTGAAGATGAGCGTGTCAGGGACATTTATCAACGTCACTGGGCTACCATACGCCATTGTTTTCACCGTGACCGTCGTCTATTGAACTTGTATAACTTTCGGCTGCAGGACCTCACGTATCTGTCTACCTATGCCGAGAACATTTTCACAGACCAGGTGACAGCGTTCAAGTTGAATATGACATTCGGTTACATTTTACGGCACAAGGAGACGGACCAGGTGCGATATTATTATCCCAGCAATAATACCTATGTGTTTGACCAGCCGTTCACGGTGACGGATGCAATTTCTCTGGAGCCACTCATCGACCAACTGACTACGTTGGACCCATTGGAATGGGCGCGGTTGCAACGCCCCAATACCAAATGGCTTGTGGAAATGGTGACCAACGTCACATTTTTCGTCACGAAAATGAGAGATCATCCTATCGGTGCTCCTGTACTACTACCGCCTTGGTTGCTTCATCGACCCGGACTGTATGCATTAACGGGAGGGATAAAGGGGCCCTACAAAGACCGGAAATGTCTGTTTCGGTGTTTGGCCGTGCATGTGGACGAGTGTAACCCCAAGGCTTGTGACACAGTGGCCGATGACTATTAGGAACAGTATTTACAGCAGCAAGACTTGGATAAGCGGCACTTCCGTGGAGTGCCGTTTAAGAATTTGGATGACGTGGAAACACTGTTCGACATCAATATCTTTGTATACCGATTACGATGCGAAGAGGAGGATACATTTGTGGCTGAATTGGTTCGTCGTTCAACAGAACGGTATGCTGCTACGATGAAAGTCAATGTGTTCGACGACAATGGCGTGAGTCATTTTTCGCTCATTAACAATATGAGCCAGTACGCTCAGTCTTTCAGTTGTGCCCAATGCCATCGTGTGTTTAAAAAGTCTTACGACTTACATCGCCACGAGAAAATCTGTGACAACAGTGTCAAGCGAGTATATCCGGGTGGAGTGTATCATAATGCACCTACTATTTTCCAGGAACTGGCCGATGAGGGTATCATCATATCGGAGGTGGACCGTTATTTTCCCTACCGGGCGTGTTACGATTTTGAGGCCCTGTTGGAGCCCATGGACATGTTTTCAGCGAAAACGCAGTGGACGCAGCGCCATATCCCTCTGAGTGTCAGTATTTCCAGCAACGTACCTGGCTATGACGCTGCTCCGGTGTGTTTCGTGTCCACGGGGGAATCCCATGAGTTGATCACCCGTATGATGGGTTATTTAGAGCAAGTCAGTGCGGCCAGTACGGAATTGTTGGTGGCCAAGTTCCAGGACGTACTGGACCAACTGGACGAACGTATTCCTATACCCGGTGTAGCGTTCAGCGACAATGAAGAGTCCGAGTCCGAGTCGGAGCCGGAATCCCAGTCGCAGCCTCTGCAGTCGCAGGATGTACCTTTACCGAAACCGTATGCGGAGAAATTGAAAGTGCGCTTCCTACAATATCTAGGCCAGTTACCGGTGCTAGGTTTCAATTCGGGACGTTATGATTTGAACATGGTGAAAGAATTTCTCTACCCTTACTTGGCCCAGTCGAATACCCTCAAGTCCGTCATCAAGAAGATCAATAATCATATGGCCCTCACTACCACATCACTGCATTTCCTGGATGTACGGAACTACTTAGCTCCTAATTGTAGCTATGATCAGTGGGTCAAGGCCTATAACTGTGCACAAACCAAAGGTTACTTCCCTTACACCTATATGACGAGCCTGGATCGCTTAGAAGACACTCAGTTGCCACCCAGGGAAGCGTTTTACAATGACCTGAAAGGGGAAGCTCTGCCAGAGGACACCTACATCGAACTCCAACAAGTGTGGAACTGCCACAGCATGAAGACGTTAGCGAGATTTCCTCGTATGGTATAATAACCTAGATGTGGTTCCTTTCCTGGAAGCGGCCGAGAAAATGGTGCAACTCTTTCGTCGCCAAATGCACGTCGACATCTTCAAGGAGTGCTTGAGTTTACCGGGTCTGGCGCTTCGCCATCTTTTTCAAGACTGTCCTACGTACTTCTCGCTGATACAGCAAAAAGATGCAGACATGCATGATTGTCTAAAGCAGAACATTGTGGGCGGACCTAGCCTTATTTTTCACCGCTACCATGAGAAGGATGTGACTACTCTCCCCAGTGGAAAACCCTGTGCCAAAATCATCGGTTTCGATGCGAATGCCTTGTACCTGTGGTCGCTGGCCCAACCCATGCCCAGCGGTCATTATACACGTTGGTTGGCGGAAGATCGGCATTTTACACCGCAACGTACACCCTACAAGCATCTGGCTGATCAGTGGTTGGATTGGGAAGCCTATCGACGGGCCATTTATATACGACACCAGACCAACGCCACAGAGAAGCGTATAGGAGATCGTCGACTTCCCGTCGATGGGTTTGCCCTGGTGGGTAGCACACCCACCGTATTCCAATTTTACGGTTGCTATTGGCACGGCCACGAATGCCATTTCAGCGCTGGACGCTTCAACGAGCGACGTGGAAAAACTCCGCAAGAATTACGGGAAGAAGTGGTGGCGAACGGTGATTATGTGAAAGAGAGAGGATACCATCTGATTGAAATGTGGGAGTGTGAATTTCACACGATGTGCCAGGCCCTGCCCCATTTACGACGTTTCCTAAAAGAGCGTGAGTACCCCTTGAGTCGTCGGCGACTGCTGAGTCTGCCACAGATGTTGGACGCCATTCGTTCGGGAGACCTCTACGGCTTTGTGGAATGCGATTTGCATGTTCCCGACACTCTCAAGCCTCTCTTCGCCCAGTGCCCTCCCATCTTTAAGAACACGCTGGTGGGTCGGGCGGATATTGGGGACACCATGAGGACCTATGCGGAGCAACACGAGTGTTTGCCTCAACCTCGACGCATGTTGATTGGTAGTATGTGGGCCGAGAAAATCTTGCTGGGCACGCCCTTACTGCAGTGGTATATGAACCACGGTTTGGAAATTACCCAAATATATCAAGTGATACAGTACGTACCCGACGCTTGTTTTGCGGAGAATGCCGACATCGTGACGTCGGCCCGTCGTCAAGGTGATGAATACCCGAGTGAGGCCATCATCGGTGAATGTTGGAAGCTGACTGGCAATGGTTATTACGGAAAAACGGTAACGAACCAGGATAAGCATGTCAACGTGAACATTTGTACTACTGCCCAAGCCCGCAAAAAAGTGAATTCTCCTCTGTTTCGGTCCGTGGAGGTCATCGATGACGACACCTATGAAGTCACTTCAGCCAAGAAGACTATCCGTTACAACTTACCCCTGCAGATTGGATGTATGGTCTATCAGGTGGCCAAGCTGAGGATGCTGCAGTTTCTCTATGATTTTATGGGTGTGTATTTTAATCCATCAGACTGGCAACTCATGGAGATGGATACCGACTCGGCCTACATGGCCGTCTCTAATGCGGATTGGGAGTCCCTGGTGAACCCGGAGTTACGTACCCAGTATGAAGCGGAACGGGACCAGTGGCTACCTCGACGTGACCATTACCAGTACGATAAGCGTACGCCGGGCCTGTTCAAGCTGGAGTGGAGTGGGGATGCTATGATTGGTCTCTCCTCCAAGAC
>JAVTVY010025550.1:0-10880 GCA_036873755.1 Hanleya hanleyi
TTACTCAAATGACTAGAAGAAAATGTTTCGAGTGACAGGCCCTATAGGCTATACACAGCAACTTTAACATGGGGTTATTTCACTCATATGGTGACAACCAGTTTTAATGGTGGAGGAATTCGGCATACCCAGAGAGAACCACCGCCCATCTGCTAGTAACCGGCAAACTTCCACAAATCCACCAGCGGGGCTCGAATCCGTGCCGGTTCAGCGGTGTGAAGCTAGCGATCACCAGCGAAGCGTCTTCGGCCGCCTTAAAATGGGCATGTTTTTATATGCTTCTTGGCATTAAAAACACCTAATTGAGTAGTGATGGAATTGACAAAGATCATTATCTGGGGAAACCTGTTAACCTGAAATATCCCCACGTAGACGATTTGGTAAACATTATTAAAGTAAAAGGAAAGGGGTGTCTCTTATTTAAAAGGGATTTACGACGTGCGTACCGTCAAATATTCATTGATCCTGGCGATATACATTTGGTGGGGTATCAATGGGATGGTTTGTTGTACTTTGACAGGGTTTTGGCCATGGGTAGCCGGTCATCGGCTCACATATGTCAAAGGGTTTCTTCGGCTATTGTGTTTATGCTCAAACAGAAAGGAGTCAGTGTAGTAAATTACATTGATGACATAGCTGGAGCCGAAAAGTCAGAATTGGCTATCCAAGCGGATTATGAGGTAAAACAGGTGTTAGAATCTTGTGGCCTTGAGGAGGCTCCTGAAAAGGCTTATCCTCCAGCTACTAGGATGCCTTTTCTTGGAGTTATGTTTGATACAACGAAGCTGAGTTTAGAAATTAGTGACGAAAGGCTCGGAGAGATTATACAGTTAGTTAAACGATGGAAATCATTAAAATGTGCTACTGTAAAGCAATTACAATCTCTTTTAGGGAAATTACATTTCGTTTCATCTTGTGTCCGACCAGGGCGGATTTTCGTGGCCAGGTTATTAAATTGGCTGCGCTCTTTACATTGTCAGTCCCGAGAGAAACTTAAAATTCCTAGAGCTATTAGAGGGGACCTAGAGTGGTGGACCAGATACCTTCCTCATTACAATGGTGTGTCCATGATGTGTATAGAAGACTGGTCTGAACCAGATGCTATTATGGCATCGGATGCATGTATGGTCGGTTGTGGTGGGGTTTGCGGTAACGCCTTTTTTCATGCAGTGTTTCCTCCACGTATCAAGAAGGGTTTAGCCATAACTGAGCTGGAATTCCTGGCTATTGTGATCTGCCTTAAGTTGTGAGGTTGATGCGCTTGAAGGAAAACGTGTTCTTGTCTATTGTGACAATATGGCTTCCGTTACTGTTCTAAATTCGGGGGCGACAAGAAATGTTTTCCTTCAGGCATGTCTCCGAGAAATATGCTGGTTAGCAGCTCTGAGTCAGTTTGAAATCCGTGCTACACACATACCGGGGGTAGACAATCGATTACCCGATTTATTGTCAAGGTGGTTATTAGGTGACCATTTTAAGGAAAGATTTGAACAAGCTATTGGTGATGAGGTGTGGATAGAGTATTGCGTACCTGACAATTTTTACAATTTTGTTCATGAGTGGTAAATTTGTTATTTGCTGTGTGTTTTCTTGTTGCAGCGTCTTTGAGCCAAAGCCTTCAGCAAGGAGTTAGGAAGTCAATCAGGCATGCATATGCAGAGGGTACCAACAAGAATTTTTTGACGCAGTGGAGAGCGTATTTGTTATTCTGCACCTTTTTTGGCTATGCTGCTTTTCCCGCATCTGAATTCATGATGTGTTTGTATGCCCAATTTCTTGGTCGATCTTTTCGGTCAGTTGATTCTATCAAGAATTATCTTTGTGGTGTACGTACTCTGCATATCATGTTAGGATTCCCTCCCCCTGACATGCTGGCGGCTGAGTTAAGGTTGGTTCTAAGAGGCTTGTTGAGATTGCATCCACATTTACCTAGTAAAGCTTTACCTATTACGCCAAGAATTTTGTTAGATATGTTACCATATTTAGAAATAGAAACACCACTCGGTGCTACTTTGTGGTGTTTATTCTTGTTCGCATTTTTTCTCATGGCTAGAAAATCTAATTTGGTGCCTGATACTTGTGCTACATTTGATGAGAAAAAACAGTTAACACGAGGTAATGTTCGGCTGTGTGACGGGATGATTTTAGTTTTGATGAAATGGTCCAAGACAATACAGTTTGGGCAGAGAGAACTACGTATTCCGATTATTGCTATTCCTGGATCCCCGTTGTGCCCAGTTCTGGCCTTCAACAATATGATTCGGTTGGTGCCTTGTAATGATTCTGATTCAGCGGCTTTCATTCAGGCTAGTAAACATGGAAAGCTTCGTCCTATTACATACCCGATTTTTATGAAGGCGTTACGTCGTGTACTGTTGGAGGCCGGTTATGATTCAGATTTATTCTCCACACATAGTTTCCGTAGAGGGGGCGCATCATGGGCTTTTAAAGCTCAGGTTCCTGGAGAGCTGATTCAGCTTACTGGTGATTGGGCTAGTGATGCGTACAAGGGTTACTTAGATGTAGATTTGTGTGGAAAAATGAAGGTTTCACAATGCATGAGAGATCTCATTCTAGCGGAGGTTCATTAGCTTGTGCTTGTTGAGCCTTTTTTCACGTTTTGCAATTTGGCATGTAAATTTTGAGTCTTACGTTTTTGTATTGGCGGGTGCCTGCGGCTTGGCAGCGGGTTATAGCATTCTCATATTAAATTGTAATGCAGGATATTTACGTGTACATAATGTTTCTAAACTGCATGACTACTGCTAATGTAATTAATATAACTGCTTGATATTTATCTATTTGTTTTTCGCTCTTATGTTTGCTTCTATTAACTTGCATGATGAGCATGTATATATGTATTGATTCATTATAACTGATGTTCTATATTGCGCATGTCTATTACTGTGAAATGTATATATGCATATAGTATGTGATATCGATAAGCGTCAACAGGAAGTCATTTTGGCAATAAACTTTGTTAATTTAAGCGTCTTGGTGTCTATTCAATTGGCATGTTTTTATATGCTTCTTGGCATTAAAAACACCTAATTGAGTAGTGTTCATCATGACTTTTGTTTGTGCCTTGGCTGTGAGTTGTGTTTGTCACCTAACACTTTTGTGCTTTTGTGAGTGAAAGAATATACATTCACCTATGTGTGAGTTGTTTGCTTACCTTTGTTTTCCATTGCACTATATATTCTGTGGTTTGATGAATTATATTCATTCCATGGATTTCTGTTGACACTAGAGGGTCCTATATAGTTTGCTTGACTTGAAAGTTTAAACACCCACCCGCTCCGCCCTTAAAATATTGCCTCTTTGTCATGAAATGTTATCTGTGAACATGTAATTTCATTTATGCATCTTCGCACGCAGCGGGTTATAGCATTCTCATATTAAATTGTAATGCAGGATATTTACGTGTACATAATGTTTCTAAACTGCATGACTACTGCTAATGTAATTAATATAACTGCTTGATATTTATCTATTTGTTTTTCGCTCTTATGTTTGCTTCTATTAACTTGCATGATGAGCATGTATATATGTATTGACTCATTATAACTGATGTTCTATATTGCGCATGTCTATTACTGTGAAATGTATATATGCATATAGTATGTGATATCGATAAGCGTCAACAGGAAGTCATTTCGGCAATAAACTTTGTTAATTTATTAAGCGTCTTGGTGTCTATTCAATTGGGATGAGGTCAGTCACTAGAATGTAATGATGACGAAAAAGGGAGGGAGGGGGATGGGTTTAATGTCACAGTTCAAGAATATTCAACTTGTGTGGCGACAGCCAGTTCAATTGCTGAAGGAAGCTGGCTTACCCAGAGAGAGAATCACCATAGCCAGGCCCATCACCCTTAAAAGGTTATTATGGAATAAGGCGATGGCTCTAACTCATCACATTTATTGGTGACGCTGTCATCAATTTTTTGTTGTCTGACTGTGGACAACAGTCACTAGAATACATTCGTCTACAAAAAGATCTGTCAATTATCTGAAAATCTCATCGATATATTATTGGTTGTAAGTCCCAAACAGTGATAATGCAAACTGTATTAACAGAAATTCTCAAATAGCCCAATGGGTTCCAATACCCCCCAGCTATCAGTTAATGTCTACACTCAGCAATCATGCATTGCGTAAGATGTATTTTTAGAACATTGACAATATCATTCAGGTTAACAAAAATCTGATCTAGTAAGGTTGACTGTAGTTCTCTCATTTTAGAAATATATAGGAAGTTAAGCCACGTCAGCTTTTGCCAAGGCCCTAATTGATGGGAAATTTTTATGCTTAGTTTCTGGTAGAGTATGACCAAATTTGTAGCTCTAAATATACTCTTCTGTATAGCCCATAATCAAATTAAGAAATTTGGTCTTGGAACTAGAGCCTTAGGCACTGAAACGGGGCTATTTAAATGTAAAATAGGCTGTTGGAATAATTCCACTAACTCTTTGATCTTCCATCTCATGGCGAAGAGCCATACTTCTCACACATCACTCTGAACAAGGATCTCTAGTGCATTAGTATAATTGTACACATATATATATTTTTAAAAAAAACGCTGGGACAGACATTTATTATGAAACCAACCTGATGAAATGATAATGAATGTCTTCACTGCATGTTACCAATATTCGTAAAAATTCAGCAGTAAATAACAATACGAAGCTGCGCATCTGAAAACCCCTAGTCCCTGGGTACATTCATAATGTATTCAATTTGAACCAAGATGTCAGGAACACCAAGCAGTCAAGTCACAAAAAGACAGATTACCAAAAATTTTGCAATTAGGAATGACCCCTTAAGGTTTCCGTCCAATCAGAGAACCCGGTTTTCATTACATAAGTTTCTTGATGCATCAATGATGTATACCAAATTTTACATCGAGCATTTAAACGGTATCAGAGATAGAGATCATTAATGATTTAGCATAAATTAAAGATGGCCGCTCATCTTTCCCGCCACTCAGAGGAACTGATGTGGTTATTAATTGAAAGTCTCTTGATACATTGATGCTGTATACCAAGTTTCGTATAGAACACTGAAATGGTATCAGAGATATACATCATTAAAGATTTTGCATAAATTAAAGATGGCCACCAAGGTTTCCGCCCAATCAGAGAAACCAGAACTGTCATTTGTCGTAAGTATGCATCGATGATGTATACCAAATTTTACATCGAGCACTTGAACGGTATCAGAGAACGAGATCATTAATGATTTTGCATAAAGTAAAGATGGCCGCCCATCCTTCTCTCCACTCAGAGGAACTGATGTGGTTATTCATTGCAAGTCTCTTGATACATCGATGCTGTATACCAAGTTTGGTATAGAACACTTAAATGATATCAGAGATATATATTATTAAAGTTTTTGCATAAATTAAAGATGGCCACCAAGGTTTTCAGTCAATCAGGTCCAGATTTAAAGTATCTGTATGCATCGATGATGTATACCAACTTTCATATAAAACAATTGAATGGTAACAGAGATATGTATCATTATCGATTTTGCATAAATTAAAGATGGCCTCCAGGATTTCCAGCTAATCAGAAAAGCCGGTTTCATAATTCATTGAAAGTTGCTTGATGTATCGATGATGTATACTAACTTTCGTATTGAACAGTTGGATGGTTTCCGAGATATGGATCATTATCCATTTTGCATAAAATTAAAGATAGCCGCCAAGGTTTCCACCCAATCAGGTCCCAATTCAATAGGCTTCTGGTCCTTGACTAGGTAAATAAGCATACCAAATTTGGAATTCTTCAGTGGAACCGTTTTCTGTCTATCTCGCTCACGTACTGACGTACGAACAGACGGACGTTCAAGACGACAATACCCCATGGCCAAAATTGGTGAGGGGTAAAAATGAGTATTGAGATACAATGTAAAATCCTCATGGTTAGACGGACTGAAGCTATGCTGGGATGCATCCTCTCATGGCATCATATTGTTTCATGTACCTCCTCCCTAGTATATTACAGTTCTATTTGGTTATCTCCCGTCACCTTACAGCTTCAAAACTGTGATATGCAGAGCTCTTTCTGTAGATCAGGGGGAAATGCTTGCAACATTCCATGAATATTTCAGAAGTAGAATGCAAAGAAAACATTTCTGAATACAGGGAAATTATTACGTAAATGATTTGACCACCACTGGATTTTAGAAACTTACTATAAAAAGATAATGCAGAGGGTCTTGAGGGGTAAGCTTAAATGGCGAAAATTCCAAACTGTAACTCAACACACATATTTCATGAAAATGTAAATGAATACAGGCAAAGTGAAATATCCCATTGTTTCTACAATGAATTACACTTATACTGGTATTATTTAATACTAAATTACTGCCCAAACACGCTTTCTAATGAGAATGAGTTAGTCCCACAAAATCACTCAACATGCGCCTCTCAAAATCTGTGGTTTAGCAGACGACATATTTTGAGCACGAAAGTAGTGCCACTGGAAAATGAACGAAAACACGCATAAAATTAGATAAATGGAAATGTAACTTAAACATATCAGACCTGCAACTATACGCGAACATTAAAAACACAGAAACCTGGACATTCTAAAGAAGGAAGTTTCAGACCTCTTTCTTGTCGTGTAAGCACTCTATCTTTTGCTGTGTTAGCAAGACACAGAGCTGCAGCTCAATTTATTCTGATTACAAGACAGGACCATTAGTCCCTACGGGCCTACATCGCCCCGTGAAAACAGACAGACATGTATAAAGGGGCATAACTCCTGAAAAACACATCCAATGGCACCGACTTTCAATAGGCTTCTGGTACTGGTTGTATTAAACAACTGTATGAAGTTTCATTGTTGTGAGTGAAGGACTTTTTGAGATAATGTGTTTACAAGGATAATACGAAGCTGCGCATCTGAAAACCCCTCGGCTCTGGGCACCAGCCATTCATAATGTATTCAATTTGAAGGAAGACTTCAGGAACACAGCAGTCAAGTGACAAATATACAGATTATGAAAAAATTTGCCATTAGAAATGGCCTCTAAGGTTTATGTCCAATCAGAGAAGTCGGTATTCATTACATAAGTCTGTTGATGCATCATGTATACCAAATTTTGTCATAGAGCATTTGAAAATTATCAGAGATAGAGATCATTAATGATTTCGCATAAATTAAAGATGGCCGCCCATCCTTCCCACCACTCAGAGAAACTGATGTGGTTATTCATTGCAAGTGTCTTGATACATGGATGCTGTATACCAAGTTTCATATAGAACACTGAAATGGTATCAAAGATATACATCATCAAAGATTTTGCATAAATTAAAGATGGCCACCAAGGTTTCCGCCCAATCAGAAACACCAGAACTGCCATTTATCGTAAGTCTATTGATGCATCGATGATATATGCCAAATCGAGCACTCGAACGGTATCAGAGATAGAGATCATTAATGATTTCGCATAAATTAAAGATGGCCGCCCATCCTTCCTGCCACTCAGAGGAACTGATGTGGTTATACATTGCAGGTCTCTTGATACATCGATGCTGTATACCAAGTTTCGTATAGAACACTTGAATGGTATCAAAGATATATATCATTAAAGATTTTGCATAAATTAAAGATGGCCGCCAAGGTTTCCACCGAATATGGGAAACTGGTTTGGTCGTTCCTTTGAAGTTTCTTGATGCATCGATGATCTATACCAAGTTCACACACGGAACAGTGAAATGGTACCTAAGATACACAAGATTAATGATTTCGCATAAATTAAATATGGCCGCCAAAGTTTCCAACCAATCAGGTCCAGATTCAATAGGGTTCTGGGTCATGAGCATATGGAAGTGCAGTGCAAGTTTGGTGTGCCTAGGGTAAGTCGTTCTAAAGATATCTTGGTAACGAGAAAGCTGTGATGGTTTCGCATAAATTAAAGATGGCCGCCAAAGTTTCAACCAATCAGGTCCAGATTCAATAGGGTTCTGCGTCACGCGCATACAGATGTGCACTGCAAGTTTGGTGTGCCTAGGGTAAGTCGTTCTGAAGATATCTTGGTAATGAGAAAGGTGTGACGGACGGACGGACGGACAGACGACGGAGGCAACGACAATACCGCTCGGGCAGAATCTGCCCGAGGGGTAAGAATATCGATAGTTTGAGCCTATTCCCCGGGCCTCGAGTCCTTAAGTTGAGCACAACAATTACATGTAGCTTTTCCAAATTCAGCATTACCTGTGTTGGGAGTTTAGAATGAGTGAGCGAATATGATTTAATGTCGCTTTCAACACTATTTCAGTCATATCCCGACATTGGGTCCTATTCCATTTTACACCTGGGAACGAACTCCATGGGTGGGTTGAGAATTTAGAGATGACCACTGACCTCAAAATCAATTACATGTAGCTGCTTCTTTTATTTACATGTAAACACGGTTAAGGTATACCCAAGTTGGACACAATCAACAACAAAGAATTGGAGAAATCTCACGGAGAACCAAGATTGTTATTAGACACACCTCAAAATCTGTAGGTTTAAATTCTTATTTGCGGTAAACCTGATAGGATGTCACATTCTGTGGCACTGAATACATGCTGAATTGGAGCTATAGCATGGACATCAACATTTTCATCTACGTCCTGATTATGGCATATCATGTTAAGCACACCAGCTCTCCTCAGATCACACAAGCAGATGCGGCAGAAGCAATTCAACCATGTCAACATTTGAGGAGCCGGATCAGAAGTGTGAATTTTGAAAATTTACTCTTCATTTTACGGACTTCAGCACATTTTCAGAGAAGATTTTACGGTGAAAAGTTTAACAAATTCTGCCTTTCTAACTCTTTAAGTTTAAATCAAAGTCAACCTCGACAGTTATTGCATCAATGTCAAGCTGAATTCGTTTGAAGTTGTGGGTACCAAACACGGCAATTTCCGGTGCTAGTTAAAGCTTCTGCCAAATACCCCCTGCACAATTTGCATGAACGCATAGAGAGAAACTGTGTATGAACACGTTGAAATTTTTTTCAATGAAAAATTACATCAAAGTGGATTTTTTAACACAATAAAACAGATGTAGTGAAAAATTTATTGAAGCCGTAACCTCTGATCCGTGATGTCCGAGTCTGATTACGATCATGCCCGATAATATTGACTAGTCAGTTGTGTCTGGCATCTTATTGTGACATACTTCGCAAAAAAATTGCATATGACGACATCATCATGACGTCAATAAAGGCATTACAATTTAGCTTTGTGACATTCCAATGGAAATGTCAACTGGAACATTCACTATAATTGCACGCTATCAATGATTGTAATCAGACTTCGACGTCATGGGTGAGCAGGTCATGGTCTTCGCCGTTTTCAAACAGGCTTGGTATTGCAGGGTTTCAAGTTCGTTTTTTTGAAACTTCAATCATTCCCAAAAGAAGTAAAACACTACTTAATGTCAAATATAACCGTTCACAACAATTTAGTATCAAATATGAAGCTGCACATCTGAAACCCCCTCGGCTCTGGGCGCCAGTCATTCATAATGTATTCAATCTGAACCATACTACTTTGAAGACAACAGAAACCGTCGAGTGACAACTATACGGATTATCAAAAATTTTGCAATTAGAAATGGCCCATACGGTTTCCGTCCAATCACAGAAACCCGCAGTCATTACTTGTCTCTTGATGTATCGATCATGTATACCAAGCATCATACTGAAAACTTGAACAGTATGAAAGAATACATAGATCATCAATGATTTTACATAAATTAAAAATAGCCCAATGGGTTCCAATACCCCTCGGATAGCACTTATTGTTTACATTCAGCAATCAGGCATTGCATAAGATGTATTTTTAGAACTTTGACATTTTAGTGTAGGTTAACAGAAATGTGATCTATGAGGGTTGACTGCAGTTCTCTCATTTTAGAAATACATACGAAATTGAGCCAGGTCAGCTTTTGCCAAGGCCTTAAATTAATGGGAAATATTTGACGCTGAGGTTCTGGTAGTGCATGACTATATTCTTACCTCCAGATATACTCTTCTATATAGGTCAAAATCAGCTCAAGTAATTTGATCTTGGAAATATATATCAAGGTTAGTCATCTCCAATAATTTTCTGGTCTATTCTAACTTAGTTGCATATGGAACATGAATTCAGAGAGCTTAGACATGAATTTGATCTTTAGAAAATAGGTCAAGATCAGTGCTATTCAACAGACTTCATGTACAGGCATATGTGGTATAAATTTGGACAATGTAGATATAATCCTTAATGAAATATTGTGCTAAATAGAATTTGACCTGGATAATATAGGTCAAGGTCAGTCATCTTCAGCACACCTTTGGACCATTGCCAGGTGTATACATAGTATTAATTTGGAAATCATAGCTATTTCTTTATGTTATATCATACTAAACATTATATGACCTTAAAAAAATTGGTCAGGGTCAGTCAACTGTGGTACATGTAGGCTTCTAGTCAATCACCAGTTGCATATGTAATATGAATTTGGAGACCGTAACTTTAATCCTTAAAAAAATATGGCAAATACTAGAATTTGACCTTGATAAAATATGTCAAGGTCAATCTTCTTCAGCACAACTCTGAATCATCCTCAGATAGTATTAATTTGGAAAGCCTAGCTGTATTTCTTCATTTTATATCATAATAAACAGTATATGACCTTAAAAAAATAGGGCAAGGTCAGTCAACTGGAAAAGGCTTCTAGTTAATCTGCATTTGTAATAAAAATTTGGAGACTAGCTTTAATCCTTCCAAAGATATAGCAAATACTAGAATTTGATCTTGATAAAATAGGTCAAGGTCGGTCATTTTCAATAGGCTTCGGACCCTTCACCAGATGCATATGTGGTATAAATTTA